>BQMF02000656.1:0-185679 GCA_027922465.2 Turritopsis dohrnii | reverse complement strand
GCAAATATTACCCCGTGGGTCACCATCCACCCCCCTTCCACAAAAATCTAAAATACCAGTGAAAATCAATAAACATGAAATGGAATAAAAGGATAAATAACGCTATATATAATCTCGCAATATATGTAACAAACATGGACAAGAAAAATATCGTCAACGATTTATATCACGCATCAGTCATATCGGCACTCGCTATCGGCTACTCTATGCTTGTAAAAAAAGTGTTAAAAATGACACCTCCCTCTATTCAAAAGTTCGACTTGGAAGATACGGGAAAACTAGTTGCCATTATCGCCGCTAGTGAAGTGACAAAGGACTACTTAATCAAACAAAAGATTTTGCCTGAAAATATCAATATCTAAATATGGCTTCTATCGCAATGATGTTGGGTGGAGCTTTAGCTAACGCTTTGGCTTTCACAGGATCAAGCTATCTATTTTCAAGTTTATCCAAAGACAGAATCGATAAGGAAAGAAAACGTCATGATTTGGCCATAGAAAAATTACAAAAAGCACAGATTGAATGGCAGCAAAAACGACAGGAAAGGATCGATTTCATCAATAAACAACTATTGCTCGAAAAGAAGGCTGAGACTAAATTCGTAGAGCTAAATGATGCAATGAGAGAGTACAATAGGGTGTTTAGTAATCATCTTGAACCGCTACCACGAGAGCCTGTATTGAGCGACTTTTATACACCGAGTCATGATCAACATGAAAGGGAATTGACTTTTATAGCTATGAGTATGCTTGGAATTGGTGGAATTGTGTGGTATTTTGAAAGATGAAGACCATCAACAAAAATTATGTTACACGATACATGTAACATATACACTTTCAGATGGTTACCGTCTAGTGACAAGGTATGTATAGATCAACCCTCCAACCCCTACAATCAGAGCCCATAAATTTTCACTAAACCAACCTACAACTTTTTTTGCTCTGTTCAATATCCATGATACGATAGACCCAATTATTCCAGGTAAAGCCTCTGCCGCTTTAGATGCCAATCTACCTAGAAGTGATGCTAACGCTTTTAGTTTATTTTTTATCCATTCCTTTGCATCGTCCTTTTTATCACCACCTTTGTCAGGATTTTGTGAAGAGCTTCCAGCTGCTGATCCTCCCGGTAACAAAGCTTCCACAAGAACACCGATAGCCATACCAAACGCTGTCAGAATGCTAACGATTGTTATACCTTGTTCACGGAATAGTGTTCGTATCCTTTCACCTAATGTGGTATCTTTGTCGAGGACTTTAGCAATGGTTTCTTTGATGCTCGTAACTTGACTGTTTAGTTTGCCTTTGAGAATATTAATGTTCTCTTTCCTAGCTTTCAACTCTTCATGTAATCCCTCCATTCTCTCTTCAACCTCTTTTCGTTGTTCATCTGTGTATGTTGCATCATTTTCCATTTCTTCCAACTTGCTTTTCTCCTTATCGATATGCTGTTCTGTTCGAACCTTTTTTGCAACCTCTTCCTGAAGACCTCCTCGTATGTTTCTCAGCGCTTTATCCAACCCTAACAGCTCACGCACAGGATATTCAAATAGATCGCCGGTCTGAGTTGTTTCATGATCGATCGATTGTTGTCTAAGCGTTGAAATTAAATCTTCCGTACTGTTCACCACATCACCGGACATATCTTCCAACTCTACATCGGTTGCTGTTGTGATTTTAGATGTTGAAGGAAGCTCTTCTGCTATTTTGTTAAGTGCAGCTGACTGTCTGGCTGAAAATTTGCTCTTAGGTATATCATACCCTAAACTACGTAACCTGTTCTTGCCCAATATTTTTTCTATAGTACCAGTAGTCCTTAGTATTCCATTGTTTGTCAATGGTTTGCTACTGTCTTTGTAGTATAATTCACCATCTCTAATTTCAAACTGATCGGTATATAACACCTCAGGTTTTGGCTGGAATTTTTCAGATAATCTATCATACAGCCCTTCAACTAGTTCTTTCAAAACTCTAGTATTCAGACTGTGACCTCCAAATGATGTTTCTCGTTCACCTGATGTATGTATTTGTGCACCCGTACGGTCTCCAGTTGGTATAAGAGGAAACGTCTCATCGGTTGTTTCATCTGTCGTCATCCCATGTTCTCCAAAGGGGTCAATGTCAATGTCTGCCATTTTATTTATTTAGAGGATAATTTATTATTTATTATGTTATAACAACCCTCTAAATATGAGTTTTAAAATTTATCCAAAACTACCCACTGCTCCTGAGGATTTGAATGAGCAGGAAAAGTTTAACGCAAGCGTAATAAATTCTGAGTTTGAAGAGTTGATAAAACTGAAGGACAAGTTTAGCATCAAGCTCAAGAGATACAACAAAGCGATAGAACGATCGATGCTACTAAATGCTAGCTCAAGCGCTATAACCATTGGCTCTGGCATCGGTTCAGTTGCAACAGGGGTTACTATTATCGGAATACCTATTTCTGCAGGATTAGGTGGTGTAGCCCTAGCCGGCTCTATCTGTACCGGACTTACCACAGCTGTCATCAAAAGATATCAAAAGAAAGTAGAAAAAGTGATAAAATTATATGATATTGTTACAGCCTCAATCGCTGTGTTCGAAACTAACATAAGTCAGGCGCTGACTGATGGAAGGATCAATTACAAAGAATTCCAGGTTTTGCAGGGAACATATTACAAAGCTTTAGAAGGACTCAGTTCTACAGATAGAAAGATGGAGACTGAAACCCAAAATCAATTTCAAAAAAGTTTGATGATAGAACTCCAAAACCTGAAAAAATCCATAACCGAAAATGGTTACTAGGATGTGTGCTCGTCATTTGAAAAAGTGATTAATGAAACTGTTATAAAGAGATATGATCACAAGTATATATATAGACAATGGAATTTCCAACAGTTGAAACATTTGAACAAACAATCGAACAAAACAAATTTCAATCTACATCGATCATAAAGTGGAGAGAGTTACCTGAAAACGTGATTTATCATGTTAAATTTGTTTCTACAAAGGCTATGTATGCAGAGGTGCAAGACGGAACAGGAAATATATATAAGGTGTGGTTGCCTGAAAGACTTTCCATTGAATTAAATGATTATGGTTGCAGCTCTAGAGAGGCCTTTGTCAGACCAAAAGGTCTCAAACAATCTCAAAAGAATCATGAGAGGCAATTCTTTGATTATGACGTTATGTGGCGCTAAACCTCGTCGCTAGACGACTCATCTTTACTTGTTTCTAGTAAAGATACTTTGTATGTACGGTTCACCAACCTTGCACATAATCAGGAGGTAGCTCTGTATCCTCAGGTATCAACATCAGCTCTTCTTTCTCAAAAGCTCGTTCAGGTCCATCTTGAAGGTAATACATTACACGGTTACCAGGTTGATCTATTACCTCACTCAATCTATATGTCCTCTTTGACCATATTCTATCTGTTGCTCTTTTTCGATGGTCATCGTGCTCTTCACCCGGTTGCAATAGATATCTATACAAACCATCTTGAGGTAGCTCTACTTCAGGTGGATAGCTCTCTCGTTTAGCGAGAGGCACCTCTTTCAATTTGACAGCATCTTTCGGTTTCATACCGATCATCTGCGTCTTCGTATCGTTTAATCTATTCACAAGTTTATACAAATATTTGACCCATGTAGATGATACCTTTTCCGAATCATTCAGTTCTTGAGCATCTTATATTTTGAATATATTTTCAGCAAGTATCTTGTTCAATGCCTCAACAAAAGCTGTATGGGTATGCTTATATTTAGTAGTTGCTCTTTTAATTTCAACATTATTCTTCTCCAACAATTTTGATACATCCGCTTTGAATTCTGAACTGTTATCACATTGAAATACTTTTGGATAAGTTAACGGTCCAACCTTGTAGATGTCTTCAATCATAGCGGCAACCTCTTTCGCTCTCTTAGTATTCAAAGGTCGAGCCACCTTATAGCGTGAAGCAACATCGATACCAGACAAAATGTACTTGTATTTATTACCATACAACATATCACTAGGCATATACAATATATCAAATTGATGAATCTCATTCGGTTTAGTTACCTCATAATGCGGACGTTCGATCCTTTTCGGTGCCGGTAGATGTACCTGCCACAAAGCTTGTTTTGATAACCACTTCTTAATTTCCTTCAGTTTGAAACCAAATCCTCTTAGATTGCGAACAGCCTTTTGTCCTTTCCATAAGTTTTGAGGTTGATAGTAAATTTCTTGAAGTTTAGAGTTTGACATCTTTTATTTATACATATTTTATTATTTTATTACGATATAACATGTGACAAAACAAACAAAATTGGGTTAAAGGTTTTATCTCTTTTATATAAAGAATAAACATGACCGACAAAACAGTATCAGATTACCGATCAATGGGTTTTCATGCGTTGGTAAACTTATGTGCATCACGAAAAATAAAATATATTAAGCAAATGAGTAAAGCTAAAATGATCGAGGTGCTTGAAAAGAATGATAAGGATCCATTGTTTCTTTGTGATCCTGAAATGAAACAAGTATTTTATACACGCTATTCAAACTGGATAAGAAACAACGAAGAAAAATATCAAAGGTATCGAGAAAGCCAAAACGAGAAGAGAAGGATGGCTCGCAAACAAAATAGATTGGCTCGTTCATCATTGTAGAGGTTGTTTTTTTTTTTTTTTGTTACTTTAATCGAGTAACAAAAGTTACCTAAAGGGTTTGAGTCATTTCATGATTGAAAAAATGATATTTCAAAATGACTTAAAGGATCATGATCACTTATATATTACACAACATGACTTCACGAAATACTGTTGTTGAATTATTAGCTAACTCACCAACATCAACGAGGAATGACCAACCTATTCCACCACCAAGATCTGCTAGGCGATTCAAACCGGTCCGACCTGTTACAATTATTCCTAACCGACAAGACATGGATTTGTTTGAGCAGCAAGAAATGGCAAAAAATAGACCTCAGGTAAAAAGCAAGTTGAATGAATGGAGAGATTGGTTAATAAATCATGTACCTAAACCTATTCGTGAGAAAGTGAGTAGCGCTTATAGAGAGATGAAGAAGAAGATTCTCAATCTCTACAAGAGGAAGAATGATGAAAAAGATGAAAAATTAGTGAAACCAAAATCGTTTGTCCCCATTGAAACGGCGTTTGAGGGTTCTTACAAAAGGTTCAAGATAAACTCAGATGGAAAAAAGGACGTTGATTTGTTTCTCGAAAAGGTTCGACCCATTTTAAGTGATCTGATTATGAGAGAACTCAAAAACAAAAAATCAATAAAAATTCAAACAACTGTGTGGATCAAATGGAGAAAGGAGGATTTATCCAATCCTGAAGCAAAAATCTACGTCGATAAGGCGTTCAATAGCAATATGGAAACAATTCATAGTGAAAGTGATATATCTGATGTTGTTAATAATATGTTCAATAAGATATGGATGTTAAGGTTGGCGAATACACTGATAAAAATGGGGAGACTAGGGTTCAAAAGATACAGTTGAGATTCATCGATAGTGTGCGTTTCATGGCTAGTAGTCTGGATAACTTGGTAAACAATCTATCTGACGATCAGTGTAAAAACCTTCGAAAATTCTTCAAGGGTGATGAGCAATTCAAACTATTGAGAAGAAAAGGAGTTTATCCTAATGAATACATTGATTCTTTTGATAAGTTTAACGAAACTAAGCTCCCACCGAAAGATGCTTTTTACAGCAAGTTGAACATGAAAGGTATCAGTGATGCTGATTATACGCATGCACAGAATGTGTGGAAACACATGAAAAAAAAAAATATGGGTGCGTATCATGATCTCTACCTCAAGACAGACGTTCTATTGCTTGCTGATGTTTTTGAGACTTTTAGGGAAACATGTATAACAAACTAAAAACTGGATCCTGCACATTTTTACACTGCTCCAGGACTAGCTTGGCAAGCCTGTTTGAAAAAGACAGAGGTTGAGCTGGATCTGTTGTCAGATATGGATATGTTTCTCTTCGTAGAGCAAGGTATTAGAGGAGGTCTCTGTCAGGCTGTTCATAGACATGCTAAAGCTAATAACAAGTATATGGATGCTAAATATAAGAAGACTGAAGAAAGTAGCTATCTCCAATATCTTGATGCAAATAATCTATATGGATGGGCTATGATTCAGAAGCTACCGACAGGGAATTTCAAGTGGGTAGATGCTAATAAATTTACCGCTAAATTAATTTCAAAGATGGCTGAGAAAGACGGTAAATATGGTTATCTTCTTGAAGTTGATGTGAACTATCCTCAGGAGCTTCATGATTCACATAATGATCTTCCGTTTATGCCTGAGCGAAAGAAGATCAATGGTGTAGAAAAGCTAACTCCATGTCTTTCAGACAAGAAGAACTATATTATTCATATCCGTGCACTTGATCAAGCGCTGAAGCATGGTCTTGTTCTTGAGAAGGTTCATAGAGTACTGAGATTTAAGCAAAGCGCATGGTTGAAGTCGTACATCGATTTCAACACCAATTTGCGTACCAAATCAAAGAATGACTTTGAAAAGGACTTTTTTAAGCTCATGAACAATTCAGTCTTTGGTAAAACTATGGAGAATCAACGTAAACATAAAGACATACGCTTGGCTACCAAGAAAGAACAATATGAGAAGCTGGTGATGAAACCTCACTTCAAGGGTAGTATCTGTTTCAGCGAACATTTGATGGCTGCTGAAATGCAAAAGATCAAACTCGTGTTGAACAAGCCGATCTATCTGGGGCCTACAGTTCTTGATTTGTCAAAGACGATTATGTATGGGTTTCACTATGACTATATGAGACCAAAATATGGTGACAATCTAAAGCTCTGCTATATGGATACAGACAGCTTTGTCTACCACATCAAAACCGACGACTTTTACAAAGATATCGCCGATGATGTAGCTTTGAGATTCGACACTTCAGCGTACGATGAGAAAGATAACAGACCTTTACCCATAGGTTTGAATAAGAAAGTCATCGGTCTAATGAAAGATGAGTTGGGTGGTAAGATAATGACAGAGTTTGTCGCTCTAAGAGCAAAGACCTATGCATATAAACAGCTAGATGGAAAAGAAGACAAGAAGTGCAAGGGAGTCAAGAAGTGCGTAGTAAAGAAGACGATGGGGTTTGATGATTACAAGAGATGCTTGTTCGATGGTAAGAATGTTTACAGGGAACAGATGACCTTTCAATCGATTAAGCATGATGTCCACACCATAAAAACAAACAAACTCGCTCTCAATGCGGATGATGACAAAAGAATTATCGTCGATGGTAATAGAACATTAGCGAGAGGACACTACAAGATACAATAAGATAACAAAGAGGTAAGAGGTAAGAGGTAAGAGGTAAAAAAACAAACAAAAAAAACAAAAGAAAACAAAATAAAAACAAGATAAACGAATTATACATGATACCTATGGATATTGACTTTGAAGATCTTTTTGACTGCATCGATGATCCTCGACGTATCGCAGAAGTGTTCCAATATGCTTTTTTCAACAAAGCTGATGCCGAAGAACAGGAAGAATGTTCGCACGATAAAATTAAACGTTGGGCTGATGGACGTGGATACTGTATATCATGCGGTGAGACTTTTACCGACGCTTCTAATGTAAATTCTGTCATAACAAACTGTAAACATGAACATATTCACAAGGATGATTCTGGTCTTATTGTCTGTGCTCAATGCGGACTTGAGCTCAAAACCCTCGATTTTCAACAGGAATGGCGGTGGTATGGTACATCAGACAACCGGACATCTCGTGACCCTAGTCGGTGTCATCATCCTCAAACCACACCGAAACGTATTCGGTCGGTGTTCCATAAGCATAACATCGAGATATCTTCAGCAATGATGGATATGGTGGAGGCTCGATATAATTGTGTCATAAAGGTCGAAGGTAACAAAGTTCTTCGCGGTCAAGGGCGAGAGTCGATCGTCGCTGCGTGTTTATTTCATGTGTATAAAGAGATGGGAGAGTTCCGAACCTCGAATTACATCCGCGAACTTTTCCATGTCAAACAGAAAAACATGTCTATCGGAATGACTAAATACTACAAGGCTTTCCCAGATGCTTGCACTCAACATACCACTCCGGAGAAACTCATCCCATGGATTATGATGCTTACTGGGGTAGATCGCAAACACTATCGTCGTATACTCGCAATCACTCGATACATACAGGCTGCCAGTGAATTACTCGAGCGTAGCAATCCTCAGTCGGTAGCAGCGGCGATCGTTTTCTTTTACTTGTGTCTCAACTGGGAGTACAAATCGAAAATCGGTATTACCAAGTCTTTGTTTGCTAAAAAGACTCACCTCTCAGAAATCACTGTGACCAAGATCGTACGTGAGATTGCCATAGTTTCTCGCGAGATTATCGCTATATAGAATACCTTTCACATGTTTACAGTTTCCTTACAAAGATTGTTTACATTTATGAGTAATTTGTGGTTATAATGATAATAATAAAAACTGCTTACGTGTTGTTATTTGAGAATTTGTTATGTAATAAAAAATGCTATGTAATCATAATAAAAGCTGAACACGTTTCATAACTCGTATCGCGTTATGAAAACAAAGGTCTTAGATATAGTATCATTGCGATGCTTAAATTTATGTAGGGAAATACCCGAAATCATATGATTTCCCATGATACAATTTCTGTCCCAGCATCGGCACTTTCCTATCTCTGAAGAGAAGTAACTTTAATGTAAAAAAAATGGCAATATATAACACAGAACTGTTTACCCAGACATACGAAACCAAACATTACAAAATGTTAATTCAAAACAAATTGATACCTTCCAACTTTTTCTTTTGTTCCAAAGTTACTACACGACTGCAACCATTAATGAATTTTTGAAATGATATGTAGTCTGTTCTTCCCAAAACCATCAACGTCATGATTAAAACCATGAGTTTCATTTCTTTATGCTTTTTTTATTATTACCTAAGAAATTAATAATTGAATTGTAATACTGAAAACCTAATCATGCTATAACAATATTGAAATAAAAAATAAAACAAAAAGAAAGAAAAAAGAAAAAGAAAATTCAAGTACGCATTTATCCTAAAGATAACAATTAAAAACAAAATTTGGTCTATAAAGTCAACCGATACTGTGAGTCAATACGGGTTCACTCAACACTGGAGCTGAACAGAATAAAGACTTTTACCTGGCATACACAACCAAACATGAAATTAATAAAAATAATTGAAACAACAAAATGCCCTACTTTGACCAAAACCATAATTGAATACCCAGAAGATATTAAAAGCAACAAATAAAAACATAATGCTAAACTCATATACCCAGCAAGTATGTATGTAGCAATTAACATAACACAAAATAATGAATGCTGTAAACAAATATAAACTGAAGAAAAATATACCCCAGCAATGCTTCTTTTTTGTAGTACAATCGCAATGAAATACATAATCCATTCTTCTCTTAAATAACCTTCTCAACATACCATGTGTTTCATTTATACATTTATAAATTTTGTTTATAAATAGCTACACTTTTTCTTTTCTGACCTAAAAGAAAAAGATTTCAGTAAAGAACAGCTACAATACTTACTACTACTGCAACCATATTTAAGCAAACCAAAACAAAAGGCATAAATGGCTGGCAGAAAGGCATGCAGACAAAGCATCAAACATCGTCAATAGATACAATTTGACAGCATAACACGTTCCCTACTTCCACAGCCATGAGAAAGGAAAACAGTCATAGCTGTGGGACCATTTTTAATTCATCTGTAAATAAATAAATCAAATCAAATCTTCTTTGCTAACTATAAAAATAATAATAGCGCACGTTACCAAAACAAATTACTCTCGTCTTCGTTTTTCATCCAGTAGCATATAAACTAAACGAAAGAACTCATATAATAAGATATCTATTCAAAGCTATAGTATTTAATCTTTCAAAACTAAATTAAAACCATTCCTTACTGCGCAAATAAACATCATTTTGTTCTGTATTTCTTCACTACACTTTCTTCTGTATAACGATATTTGATAACTAAAACGTAAACAAATATTTAAATACATTTAAATACAAATACATATACCTAACTTGTTCTTTTATTAATCAAAAATAAAAGTTTTATAATAATACCTTTTGTTCGTTCGATCTTTCTGCAGCTAATTTTTAAAAACTTCACTGCACTTCTTCTGTATATCTAAATATGATTTTTCATTGTAAACAAACAACTAACTCACTTTTATTAATAAGAGTAAAAGTTTAGCAATAAACACGATAATAAAACGTTTTATAATAATAACAATACCTTCGTGCATACAAACCTGTGTTTCTTCGTCAGTTCTTTCGTTGATTTGCTGCCTAAAACAATCAAATTTAAATTAAAATATTCGTATACAAAAAGAAACACGTCTTCTTCGCGAAGTTTCTTGCTCACGAAATGATCGTTGACAAATTTCGAACGAAGAAGATTGCATTGCTCGCACTCCTCCAAAGACGTTTTTCGGCTGATTTCCACTGCGCAAACCAAAAATAACAAAACGGAGGAGCATATACTAATCGCGGAAAATCAAAAAAAACGCTCTCGCCTCTGCGTGGCTTTACGACGAAAAGGGAAAAAATAAGAAGGTTTTGACCGTGAAAGAAAATCCAAATATATCACTCTCTAAAATAAAAGTGGGATCCACGATTGCGGATTAGTATAAGTAGACTAGCCGCCAAGGCGGCGTCGCTCGCCACCCATGTTCAGCATGCGTTGTGTGTCATATGGCTCAGAATATATTCATACGCAGAAGAGAAGTAACTTTAATGTAAAAAAATGGCAATATATACACAGAACTGTTTACCCAGACATACAAAACCAAACATTGAATAACATTACAAAATGTTAATTCAAAACAAATTGATACCTTCCAAATTTTTCTTTCGTGCCAAAGTTACTGGTCTGCAATCATTAATGAATTTTTGAAATGATATATTTAGTTCTTCCCAAAACCATCAACATCATGATTAAAACCATGAGTTTCATTTCTTTGTGCTTTTTTTATTATTGCCTAAAAGAATAATATTTCAATTGTAATACCGAAAACCTAATCATGTTGTAACAATATTGAAATAAAAAACAAAAGAAAAAGAAAAAAAACAAAAACAAAAAGGAAATTTAAGTACGCATTTATCCTAAAAACAATAACTAAAAACACAAATTTACCCAGAAGATAAAAATAAATAAACAAATAAAAACATAATGCCAAACTTATATACCCAGGCCATAGTACGTAAACGATTACCATAACACAAAATACTGTTCTATAGTATAATGCATAAACATGATAAAATATTTATTTATATATTTATATTTATTTATTTATTTATTTATTTATTCTGAATGTTTATACAGGATAAAGTATTTCAGTCATAAAGACTGCTATTAACCACATACGTCCTGTGAAATAAACTTAAGAAAAATCCATCCAATAACACTTCCTTTTTGTAGCACAGTTTCATTGTTTCATAATTAATGAACTTCTTAAATACGTAACTTATTCTTCTCTTAAACTAACCCTCTCAACATCATAATTTAACCCATGTGCTTCATTTCTTTTTTAACAGATGGAAATATTCAAAAAACATACAAAAAACTTAATCATACTATGATGATATCAAAAGAAAAACAAAACAAACTGAAAGAAACTTTGAGAACACATTAACCTAAAAAATATATAATAATTAAAAACACAAATGTAATATGACAGAAAATTTTTAACAAATGAAAACATTTAGAACCATTTTCAATTTCAGCTCAAATCTCTTCCTAATTCAAAACACAACAGTAAACATCGATTTTATTCTTTATTTATCCAGCATGCTAATTTTCTTCTAACTAAATAGACTAAACTTTGGTTCACTTTATTTACTTTCCAGCACACTTTACTGTTGTGTAAAAGCATATACTTAAAACACTTTTTTTCTGAAATTCTGCTACCATTTTTATACACTGAAAGACATAGAACTGCTTTCTTCGTTTGGCAAAACTTCCTACTCTCTTTAATATTCCTTCGTTACTGAAATTTGTCTGCCATTTTTATACACTTAAAGACAAAAACACTGGCTTCTTTTTAGTTCCCCAGCACTGTTTTTATGTTGTTTTATGTAAATCTTCCGTTAATAATAAGCCTTTTATATACCTAAAATACGTAAATAATAAACCCACCAAAATTCCCATCAAAAGTCCGTCGTGAATAAAAAATAAACATCATCTTTTCTGCAGCCATTTTTAAACAACTTTCACTGCACTTTGCACTGCACATGTCTGTATACTAATACTTGATAACTCACTTACGTACGGTGGCCCACAACTGCCACGCCAAAAGAAAAAAACACGCCAAAAGAAAAAGTCACGCCAAATAGAACAACAAACTCACGCCAAAAGAAAAAGTCACGCCAAATAGAACAATAAAACCACGCCAAAAGAAAATGTCACGCCAAGTAGAAAAAGTAACGCCAAATAGAGCAAAAAAACTTGCCCCAAAGCAAAATGGCGCACCAATGCCAGCACCAAATATGTTTAGCGCTTTTGTTTGCTTCGCTTATTCAGCTTATGCAGAAAAATATTGGATTAACTTTCAGATTGGGAAAGCGAGGCTGTACAAAACATGTGCAAGTTGACCGACCAAAGTTGCTGGTTATTCTTCAGCTAAAATGTTTTGTCAGTTCTGTGGCAAAGAAAAGCTCACCCCGAATTCTCGGTATTGTGCACATTGTGGGAAAGGTATGTTGTACAGTAAATATTTTGAAAGTACGGTATTGCCTAAGTGGAACACGTGTAATGCTCATACTCCTCTGGTGATCAATTTATTAAAAAAAGAATAATTCTTTCTCTCTAGCTTCATCTCCAGAAGCAGCAGCAGCAGCAACTGGATTGCCAAAAAAAGAATCACCCGCTGAAGGTATTATATAGTTTAATATTTAATTTTTACTGATTTGAAACAGCTTCAAAATTTGTTTATGATTGAATAGCTTTTACTAAATAAGTAGTTATCAGGTCACAGGTGGACTAACTCTTTATCTTGCACCCTATTGCAAGACAATTCTAGCATGAGTACATAGAGTTTGTAGAGGTAAATGTGTTTGCAGCTAGGAGTAGGATGTGGATTTTCTGCTGAATATGGCAGTTGAAATTGAGAATACTTGAGGCTCAATTTATGATTGGATATTATTCTTATAAAAAAACTGTATTGAGAAAGGAAAAAAGTTCAAAAATCAAAATCGAAAGTCTAAGGTAAGGCAATAAAATAGGACTTCAGAGTAAGAATTAATCGTGCCATGACATGAGTAAAAGTAATATGAATGTGCAATTTATTTATATATTAATTATTTAGTTTGAAAAGATTACTGAAAAATACATGCAAAATTTCACTAATTGTAAATAATTTCATTGCTATAAACAAATTTTTACAAAATGTCAAAATAAAAATTCAGTTGCTATGTATTTAAGCAGAAATATTAACTTTGAATTTTAATCCACGAAAATGAGTCTCGGAAAGATTTGATAGAAACATTATAGACTTCTTCATTATAGACTTCTGTGAAGAGGCAATAAGTAGTAAATAAGTAACACATTCATAGACAAAGTTATAGTTGCTTTAACATTTTCTAAATCATGTTTTTTTATACATAAAATAAAACAATGCAGTGCAGTGCAAAATGTCACAAACATTGATTAAGCTCAATTGACAGTCCTTGGCAAATATAATGACTTGAAAACAACTCAGCAACTTGTACATAGAAACAAGGCACAAGCTTTGCAATACTTACTTACGTACTTAATCATTTGTACATTTTAGGGAATGTTATGACTTTCTCACAATACCAACAAAATAAATCAAACAGCTGGTTTGCAAGAGTGAACAAAAATAAATCTAGAGCTGTAAAATCAGATGTTCCTGTGGCTATCAATATTGAGATGTTGGCATGGAATGACAAAGCCGGATCAATAAAACCATTAAGAGGAAAACGTATAACTTTGAGGGTTTCAAGTGGAGCAAATTATGAAGTGATTCGAGCTAATGCTGTTAAACACAGACATGACTTTTTTACTTGCTGTACTGTGTAGAAATCTATTCCTTTTTGTTTTCTGATAAGATACCATTCTGATAAGAAAGAAATTTTTGCAGGAAAAAATTAGTATGGCACTGTCACTATTTTATGTTGTAGATTTTGCCCTGTACAATCCTCAAAATTTATATTCTTCAAAAAATTTCTTCCCTAAAACCAATGTATGAGCATTTTCTGTTCTTATTTACACAATTTTATATTTAAAAGCTACACTATTTTACATGATTATTTATTTAGATATATATGCTTGGATGTACAATCATACTTAGATGTATGCTTTACTTAATTTTGTTGCAGTGCATTGCTGAGGCTGCGGTTATACCGTATGCATGGTTTTTTAGCATAGTTTCTTCTGTTCATTTTGACAGTGTTTTACTTTATCAAAAATTCAAAAAACGCTTTTCTTAATGAATGCTGACGTCAGAGAGATCTTTTTTATTTCGATGTTTCATAGGAAAATAGCAATTAACTGACAAATTTGTATCGTAGTTTCCTATTGCCAAAAATGTATTTATATTTTGTTCTGAAGACAACAACTATTTCTGTTACGCTGAATTGTTTGCTTTCTTTTTTTCTGCCTTCCTTTCTACATAATTATACTCAGAGCCTTTTGTCTCTTTCTATAAAAAAAGCGTCGATAAGCCAACCAACACCTTGGATCGAGTACTTATGTTCCTTCCTCTAAAATAGCAATTGTATTTTCAGGAGAAGTTGTAGTTCATCTTGGTAGGTTGCTTATTCACTAAGAGAGAGACATGAGCTTCTCATAAAGTGATAGCGCATCTTCTCATGTCTTAGGTTTCGGAATATTCAGCGTAACCATTACATACTCAAAATATTCGGTGTACTCGTTTGAGTAGTCTCTCACTACAACATGCTGTGCTATGTCGTCTTGCATAGCAGCGGTAACAGGCTGCATGTAATCTCTACTTCCGTGCTGCTCAGGAATAAAATACAATGAATCAGGTCTTCCGCTTACTGTCTGATACTTAGATTTCCTGATGTTATGTGTGTTCCAGTGGACCTTAATCATGTCAAGGTCTTCTTGAAGTACCCCAGAAAGTGAAAACCACAAGGCTTCCATGCTCATCTCCGATGACGTATCGATGGTTCGATTTGAACATAGATCCTTCAAAAAATTCCGCCACCAATTTGAACGTTGCTTACTGAACTGCTACCACCAACTTTCAATCCGCTGATTTCTTGGCGATGGAACGTAACGATGAGCATCAGGATCGCCTCTAAAATAACTTTGTATAGAAGCCGACAAGCCATTTTCAGTGCCAAGATCTGTGATGAGTTCCACAGGACAACCACCCAGCGTGCTAACTGCATCGAGGTAAAAACTAGCAATATTATCCGGTGCGTTATTGGAGCGAGTAAGTTGAAGCCATAGTATTCGTCTACTGTAACCATCTATAGCACCGTGTATGGGAAATCCCCAGGGCTTCAACTTATCATATCCGTCGATATGCCAAGCGAAGTTAGGCCCAGGGTTTTCATACCTTCTTCTGTGTAGCCTGTGTTTCCTTCGATTTTCTGTGCTTTCTGGATCCAAATCTTTCAGGATTGTCTGTACAATAATTCTTGGAACCCTTAAACCTTCCAGTTGCAAACAATGCCACACAGTTCGATATCCAGCAGTCGAACCTGGACCATTGATCAATGCTCTTATCCTTTGCTTTACTGCATCGTGTGTTGCATCCAACTCAAAGAAAGTGTCACGGTGTCGTCTCTTCAAACCGTACTTGCTTAATCGTCGCAGTAGCGTTCGATAGCTGACATCAACACCATGGTACTTCTCGAGAAATACTAAAATTTCTTCATAACTGAAGCCTCTGTCAAAGTAGTACTTTATTACTTCCTCTTCGTTGACAATGTCATCAGGTTCAGAGTCTGAGGATGCCATAACCGAACCTGCCTACTTACATATTGCCCTGCTCAGAATGCAGAAGAATCGAACATTCATTTTTTTTTTGTTTTTTTTTTTATTCTTTGTATCTGATTCTTATAATTGCTAACTAAACTTTTTCTTTTGGCGTGAATAATTTGTTCTTCTATTTGGCGTGACTTTTTCTTTTGGCGTGAGTTTGTTGTTCTATTTGGCGTGACTTTTTCTTTTGGCGTGGCTTTTTTTTTGGCGTGGCAGTTGTGGGCCACCGTACTTACGCATGTTCTAATACAATACAATACAATAACAGTAAAAGTATAACAAAAGTTTTATTATTAAAACTTTCTCGTTTCTTCGTCAAAATAGCAGCAGAAATGAAGAACCTTATTAACGAACGCCGTTGCTATGAATTTTTCAGCCAATCAAAATAGCGCATTTTAAGAGTTTTCCTTTATTAGCCAATAAAAACGATCAGAGCCGGGGCTTCCCCATATATAAGATCCTTGTTCAAAACCTCTGTTCCCTCATTTTGATGCAGTAGGAAAAGCTTTCATTTCAGCCTTTTTATTTGGGTATATAAACCCATTGGCGAATGGACTAACTACCGCTATATGACCACGATTAAGAAGATTTTGACCGTAAATTTTGAAAAAAAACATCACTCTCTAAGTTAAATGTGTTACACACGCATGCGGATTAGTATAGCGCGATAGTAACCCGTGTAAAATTTTTTTACAGGTTTTCATCGTTGTGAGCTGAACAGAGAGAGAGAGGCTTAGTATAATGAATTTAAGTACAATAGAATTTAAGATCACAATCACAATCGACATTCAATACGCATATAGAAAGTCCTAATTTGAACTACTAAATTGGCAAAGATCTAAACTTTTATGTGACAATTAAACTAAAAAAGGATAACAGAATAACAACAGACTTTTATTCTAAAATATTATATTTACAAACTGTAAACTGTGGTAGAAAATAATGGCCCCTTAGATTATTTTGACCCCCGTGGTTTACGCTTATGACTTGTTAGATTTTCTTTGTTATTGTTGGGTTAGGGTTAAGATTAGGTCATAAGCGTAAACTACGGTGGTTCAAAATAATCTAACGGGTCATTATGTCGAAAATAAGAAAAGAAAGACATTTTTTACTTGTTCAAGTTCGATTTTCACTTAAGCGAGCAAAGACGACACTAATTTGGATACAGAAATCTCAAATAGATATAATAAAATAACATAAAGTAAACCTAAATAACTCCGTATAATTAAACTAATTCTACGCTGCAGGAAACATGATTATACTTATCAATGCTTGATACATGTTGTTTTTTTTATAAGCACATCAAATTTTTGGAGGAGACTCAGTTATGCTTAAGCTATCACAAAATGAAGGCTGGATTTATGTTTATGGTATGCTTATTACAATAAAATTCAGTATTCTTGGAAATGAAATAAAAAATAGTATAAACGTGCTGCATACTCTTATGACCCCCTTAAAAGCCTATATTTCACATATTTTCGTATTTTACGATAACATTTTAAGTGTATAGGCTACATTAGCTTAGATAAACTGATAATAAGGCTGATAATATGCTTGCTTTTTTGGCAAAACTGAGGCAGGGTATGCTTATAAACGTTATGCTTATAAAAAAAAACATGTAATAAAATTTATAACCTTCTACAGCGTAGAATTATGTAATATTTTTATAATGTTTTTTAATAAATTTTTGTTTTTATATTTTTTTTGTTTTTTTTCGGGTTTTTTATAAACATAACCGGGCCTGTCGCGACCCCCATTCCGGGCCCAAACCCGAAACGCGGCCTGTGATCTTGAGCCCGGATTATCTTCCCGGTACCGGGCAAGTACGACAAAGTTCAGTTCTAAACAAAATCAATAAAAATTAGTAGTTTACCGCAAATATAATATATGACTAGTATCCCGGGTAAAAACTTTTTACCGAACTTAACTTCGAAAACATTAGGTCAAATCCACCATTCCCGTGTATGTACCCTGTGACGAAAAAATAAATCATAGAATCGCAACTCAAAAACAACCCAGGAGGCGTCGCTCGCCACCCATGTTCAGTATGCGTTGTGTCGCAGAATTTAACTCTTGCAAAAGTTTCTTTTCAGGCATTAATTTTTTAATTCATTTCTTACATTCAGAAAATTTAAAACAGAAACAAATAGCAACATGGCTCAGAATATATATTCATACGCAGAAGAGAAGTAACTTTAATGTAAAAATATGCAATATATAACACAGAACCGTTTACTAAGACATACAAACCCAAACATTGAATAACATTACAAAAATGATACCTTCCAACTTTTTCTTTTGTTCAAAAGTTACTTCTGGACTGCAACCATTAATGAATTTTTGAAATGATATAGTTAGTTCTTCCCAAAACCATCAACATCATGATTAAAACCATGAGTTTCATTTCTTCATGCTTTTTTTATTATTGCCTAAAAGAATAATGTTTCAATTGTAATACCGAAAAAAAAAAAAAAAAGAAACAAAAAAAAAAAAGGAAATTCAAGTACGTATTTATCCTAAAAACAATAACTAAGAAGAAAAATTTACACAAAAGATAAAAAGTCACAAATAAAATCATAAATTCAAAGTTATATACCTAGGCATAGTACGTAAATGATTACCATAACACAAAATATGCATAAACGCGATAAAATATAAACTTAAGAAAAATACAGCCAACAACACTTATTTTTTGTAAGATAGTTTCATTGCACAGTCATTAAGTAATTAAATCTTAAGTAACCCTCTCGACATTATAACCCATCATGTGCTTCATTTCTATTTTAACAGATCAAAACATTAAAAAAACATAAAAAACCTAATCATGCTATGACGAAATCTAAAGAAAAACAAAACAAAGTAAAAGAAACTTTGAAAATGTATTAACCTTAAAAATAATAATTAAAAACACAAACGTAATGACAGAATTAGTATAGCTGAAAAATTTTTAACATATATGAAAACATTCGTGGAGCCATTTTTTATTTCCAGTTCAAAGCTCCTCTCTGCTGGAAAATTCAAAACACAACAGTAAACATCCCTCTTATCCTTTATGTATCCACTAATACTAACTGTGTTTAACTAAATAGATACTATTTTAACTTTACCTCTCAATACCAATTCACATCATCATAATCATGTTAGTAAACAATATTGATCATGATCTGTAGTAGCCATTATCAACTTCTAAACTCTTTACTTTTATATTTCATACCTGTAAACAAATTAATAACACTCGATTTACTTTCCAGGATACTTTCCTATTGTAAACATACACTTTCTCCTTGCTTACTACTGCAATTCCACTACCATTTTTATACAGTGAAAGTCATAAAAATGCTTTCTTCGTAACTTCAAAACTGTGGAGCCATTTTGAATTAAATAAAATAAGGAACAGCAACTTCGTTACCAAAACAAATCATTAACTGCTCGAGGGACATGCATCTTAATGATTTGATCGTTTTAACTCTGTCTTTACTCTCTTTTAACGCTGTATTTACTAAATCCGTTTGACTCATGTACTTACGTATATTACTTTATATCTTTTCCAAACAATTTCTCTCCGAAAAGAAGTAAAACCATTTTCTTCACCAATGTAAATAAACAGCATCCTTTCTGCAGCCATTTTTAAATAACTTCATTTTCATCTACACTACTCTACTGCTGCACTCCCATAACTATTTGATAACTATAAAAAGAAATACGTAAACAGCTCGTAAAATACAAATAGACTTTCTTCATCTCGTTCTTCGTTTCGTTTTCCTCTGAAAAAACCTATATATAAAAAACAACATCTGTTTAAAAACTCACCTAAGCATGTGGTTATACCTGTTCTTTTATTAATCTAAAATAAAATCTAAAATACAATAACAATAAAAGTTTAACAATAAATTGATAACTAAAACGTAAACAAACATTTAAATACATTTAAATACTAACTTGTTCTTCTATTAATCAAAAATAACAGTTTTATAATAATACCTTTTGTTCGTTCGATCTTTCTGCAGCTAATTTTTAAAAACTTCACTGCACTTCTTCTGTATATCTAAATATGATTTTTCATTGTAAACAAACAACTAACCCGTGTTCTTTTATTAATAAGAGTAAAAGTTTAGCAATAAACACGATAATAAAACGTTTTATAATAATAACAATACCTGTGTTTCTTCGTCAGTTCTTTCGTCGATTTGCTGCCTAAAACAATCAAATTTAAATTAAAATATTCGTATACAAAAAGAAACACGTCTTCTTCGCGAAGTTTCTTGCTCACGAAATGATCGTTGACAAATTTCGAACGAAAAAGATTGCATTGCTCGCACTCCTCCAAAGACGTTTTTCGGCTGATTTCCACTGCGCAAACCAAAAATAACAAAACGGAGGAGCATATACTAATCGCGGAAAATCAAAAAAAGTGTTCTCGCCTCTACGTGGTTTTACGACAAAAAGGGAAAAAATAAGAAGGATTTGACCGTGAAAAAAAACAAATATGTCACTCTCTAAAATAAAAGTGGTATGCACAAAGCGAATTAGTATAATAAGATGTTAGATTTTACAAATAAAATCTTACTCTTCGGATTGTTTTCATCGACATCGAGATCTGAAAAAATATCATATGTATATGTACAGTTGATTGATTAAAGAAGACAATTAAATGAACTAAGTGTGTTGAAAAATAAAATCTATTCAAAAACTTATAGTCCAGGAGGGGTCAACTAAGACTGTCATAGGGGCAAATTGTAACCTTCACCAAAGTGTTTGTATATGTCTAAGGTTTCAGAAAAATGATGTTTGCCATTTTGAATTTTCTTGTGGGTGTGTATTTTAAGGACCAGACTGAAGAAAGTGTTATATTATAGCCTAAAATAAGTGATTTAAAGAAATGCCAATAACTTTTGAACTATTTGCACCCTGCGCTTGAAATTCACCCAAAATGTACTTAAAATTGCATTAAAGCCATATAAAAGTTTGGTACAAACCAACTACTAAAAGTGCTGATATCAGCAAAAATACTACAAATTTCCGCGTTTTTCTTGTTTTTTGCTGTATTGTTGTTACAATAACTACGTAGAAACTACTTCAAATGAAATATTATTTCACATATGCTTGTACATTAAGGTATTCTTACAGTATGTGCAAATTTTCATAACTTACTTATAAATACACATGAAGTTACAGGGCAAAGTTACAAGACATCCGATAACTAAGAAAATGCAACAATTTTTCAGAAATTTGATCATATTTAAGTTATCGATATCTATTTTACCATTTCTCAATGTTTAATATTCACAGGCCTTAAAGAATACTACTAATAGAATTAGATTCTCTTGGTAACATTGCTAAAGGTACGTATTTCATGGTGGTGGAACTCAACTTTTCACGTTGAAAGTCTAAAGGATCATGGAAGAAATTAACAGTCACATTCCGAAGTTTTCGGTATGTAAAGTAAAGAACGTTGATCAAACTAAATAAGAAAAACATGTAAAAGATAAAAGGAAAATCATTCATTGTCACTGAAGTCATCTTCAATGTCACTTATGTCACTTTTGCTTTCAATGTCACTTTCACTTTTGCTATCATATGATTCTTCATTTACTTCCTCATCATTTTTGCAATGATTTGATCATTGAGGCAGGCATGTCAGGATCAGATTCCACAGAGAGGATCCTGAAAGGCAAGCACTACAACCGTGGTGTGAGAGTGGCAAAACATGTATATGAAGCATTTCAACGTGTTAAGCTTCAAGCATTTCAGTCCTGACTGGAAGAAGAAGGTAAACGAGATTTGTTGGTGAACCTTGTCGAATCCCGTGCATTTCAAAACCTGTTACAAGAAAGAAAACCAATAGATGTAGCTAATGCACTGGAGATCACAGATGATGTTTGTGTTGCCTTCGATGAATTAGACGTAAATTCCAAAATGGAGAGTTAGGTCCCATGGCAGTGTTTTGGCAAAGTTTTATTGAAATGGTACAAGTTCTGCTTGACTTCATCAAAGCTACACGTACAGGTGATTGGGATCTTCATCTCCAAGCAACAGAGCGAATGTTAGTTTGGATGCATGCCTACGACCGAACTAATTACTCCAGACACTTCACCTACTACTGGGCTAGCCAACAGAAACTCCATACACGATTTCCGTCAATCTACCAGGAGTTTCGAATGGGAAACTTTACTACAAAACGAAACACTGGAAAGTTCAACATGCTGCCTCCAGACCAGGTAATTGAACAGACTATAAATCGCGATCAAAAAGGTTCTGGTGGTATAAAAGCAGTTTCAACATCGACAGGTTCAATTCAACGTTGGGTTTTATCCAGTCACAACACTGCGACCATTGCAGCAGATTTAAGAAAGAGTATTGGCTTGGATAGCTCGAATAGCGTACCAAAAGAGCTTGGAAAAAAGAGACTGAAGTTTGATGAGAATTCCGTCAGGAAATGTCATGAAATTATAGGTAGTTAATTTGTTTTTGATTGAAGAGATTTGAAGAGACAGTAATTGATTTCTACATTGATTGAAATAGACACTACAGTTATCTTAATTCGCTTTATCAGTAAACGATATCAATAATTACTCCATTATTATATTTTGCAGAAAGCTGGTGCAACCCATTTCAGATGAGCACAAGCATCATATCACTTTCATCTGGAGTTACAGCAACGGATGAAGTTCATAAAGATCTATTGAATGCTGAGAATATTGGTCAATCTTGTTTATCTTCCTTTGTAAAAAACAGAATTGAAAACAGAGATGTTGGGTTCTACGATGTCATTAAACAAAACAAACTAAAGACATTTGATGTCAAGAAGAAAACTGCTACTATGAAAGTGAACAACCAAAAAGTTGCAGTTCGAGCAGATCGAGAAACATTTGCGAGACTGCTGTGTATTCAACAGAAACGAAATGTAGATTTAAGGGAAGTCATGCGTTATGAACTTGGTGTCCTACCTCTATCTCTAGCAAATTGTGATGGTACTCTTCGAAAAACACAGAAGTCAAATCTTTTTAAGCA
Source organism: Turritopsis dohrnii (assembly GCA_027922465.2). Lineage (NCBI taxonomy): Eukaryota > Metazoa > Cnidaria > Hydrozoa > Anthoathecata > Oceaniidae > Turritopsis > Turritopsis dohrnii. The sequence continues at coordinate 162,633 of BQMF02000656.1, read as the reverse complement.
TTTAGAAGGGAAAATGTCCGAAACAGTTGACATACCAGCAAATTGTCCGAAGATCTTTGATGGTATGGTCTTGCTTCAGAAGCTACCGCCGACTTTGACAACATTTGGAGACCTTTCCGATTATTTGCTGAAGAAGATCTTGTGTGGTGATTCCAGAGTAGCTTTTTTTGTGACTGATTTCTACCTTGACAATTCTATCAAAAGCATGGAAAGAGATCGGCGTTCTGCTACGGGTTCGTTACGGGTAAAGGTCATGAGAAGAGATCAAGCTGTACCGAAACAATTCTCCAGATTTCTACGAAATTCAGAAAACAAACTGGAATTGTTGGACTTTCTGCTTGAAGATTGGTCCACCAACAAAAGGCACTGTGCCCTATTAGAACAGGGAACCATGTATTTCACCATACGTGACAAGGCCTTTGCCATAGGGTCAAACCAAGGAGTACTGTCCCTTACTGCAGTTGCTGAATTGGAAAGTAAACAAGAGGAAGCTGACACAAAGATGTTTTTGTGTGCTGCATTTATTTCTACGATTGGTTTTAGTTCATGCAACATTATCACTGTCGATTCAGATGTTGCAATACTCTCACTGTATTACCAACAACAGCTTGATGTTAACATCTACTTGCAAATGGGAACAGGCATTAGAGAAAAAACCTTTGAAATGTTTTCAACTGACCTTTCAGATGACATTCTACAGGCCATACTGTCCATCCATGCACTATCTGGGTGTGATTCTACTAGTCCCCTAGTTGGAATTGGCAAGATAAAGATGTATAATGCCATTAGTGCAAATGAAATGTTTTTGGATGCTGCCAAAGTGTTAGGTAGCGATTACTTGCTTGACGAGGATCTCTTCCAAACTTTGGAAGAATTATTTTGCTATCTCTATGGATTTAAGAATGAAAAAAGAATAAACTATACATGGTCATGACATCAAGTATGAACCTCTCTGCTAGAATGGCAGCGAAGCGAACAGTCATGCTCTTGCAGCTTGCTGTAAAAATTTTATCGATTACTGCGATAATAATAATATCATTATGGATAAAGAAGAAATGTTATACTTCGTCTGATATTCTTGGCTTAAATGTTGATACTGTGAATACACGTTTTTTTTTATATAAGAAACATTTATATAAGAAACATGAAGCTCAAATTTGGTAAAAATTAAGAAACATTTAAGAAACATGGTCAGGCTGAAATCTTGATGAACGAAATATTTTTAAAAACAAAGTGCTACAAACTGTTAAACTGTCTCTAAATGTCACTAAAGTGAGTGCCAAAAAAGAGTTTTCTATAGTTTTAACTGAACTGTTGTTAAGAAACATTTAAGAAACATTCTAGGCTGAAAATATGAAAATATTAAGAAACATTGAAGCTGAACTCAAAAAGTGTGTTTCTTATATAAAAAAAAACGTGTATAGTCGAAGAAAGAGAGAATTTTTTTAACTCAACTTTATGGATCCACGACAGAAAATTCAGATACAAGTCGCACTCAAAATATTTATACTTTGACATACTACTTTTACTTTGTGGTGATATTGAACAGTGCCCGGGACCTGGTAATCTTCGATCGAATCCTGACTTAGAAAGAATTACATCACTGAAAAGATTGCACTTATTTCATCATAACGTAAGAGGATTATGGAATAATATTGACAATATCACAGAACTTTGTTCGAGTTTTAAAAATATCGATGTTCTGACTCTTAGTGAAACGCATACAGACATTAGTGAACCGGAGGACTTGTTTAAATTAAATGATTATTCTTTCGTAAGAAGAGATCGAAGTAAAGGTATCGGTGGCGGCGTTGCAGCATACATCTCAAACAAATTTGTTGAAGGGGAACATTGGAGAAGAAGAGAAGATCTTGAGAAACATGAAATTGAAGCTCTGTGGCTGGAATTAATGCCTCCGAAGTCAAAATCATTTTTGATCTGCATTATTTACCGACCCCCGGATAACTCAAAATATTTACATCCGAACTTTTGTGAAATATTTCATGAGTTATTATCAAATGCAAATAATCACTGCAACGAGTTGATTGTTATGGGAGATATCAATGTTAATTATCTGAAGAATGGTAATCACGACGACATAAAAGCTACTTTACAAATCTTCGGTCTCAAACAACTCATAAAAAGCGCTACTCGTATCAACCATCAGTCCGAAACATTAATTGACATAATAGCATCAAATAATCCATCTTCTATTAGAGACTCAATAGTAATACCTACAGCATATAGTGATCATGATATGGTTGGCTGCACACGGAAACTAAATCATATCAAACATAAACACAAAACAATACAATGCCGCAATATGAGAAAATATGACCCTAATAAACTCTGCAGCGACTTAGCAGCATGTAACTGGAATGAAGTCTATAATTCAACGAACGCTAACGAAGCTTGGGATATCATGAATGATTTTATACGAACATCTATTGATCAAATGATTCCAAATACAACCAAGAAAGTACAAGGGAAGCCAAGCCCTTGGTTAACTGATACCATTAAACGTAAAATGGACAAAAGAGATCAACTGTATCGGAAATCGAGGAAAAGCAAATCAAAAAATGATAAACGTGACTTTATTAAAATGCGTAATCATGTAAATAACGTTGTTAGGAAAGCAAAAGCTGACTACCATCAAAATTTAATGAAGGCAAACGAAAATAATCCGGATAACTTCTGGACTAAAATAAAGAAATTATATCCAAGTAAAGGAAAGAAAAACATTTCTGCTTCCTTTAAAACTAAAAATGGTTCAACATCTAAACCTGAGCAAATCTCGAATGGTTTTAATAAATTTTTCTCATCTATTGCTAAGACACTCAAATGCTTATCGATGCCATTACGTAACTTTGTCTGGCGATCTCATTACACAATTAAAAGTCGTACCACCAAACGTTTCAAGCTACACCTTGTATCCGTTGAGACTGTAAAGAAACTTATGAAGTCTTTGAAGCGCAAAAAGGCGGTTGGTATCGATCAAATACCTACTTTTATTTTAAAAGACGGTAGCAGAGTACTAGCAGCTCCATTAACGTATGTGATAAATTTATCCCTATCCAATGGTCAGGTTCCATTAGCTTGGAAAACGGCAAAGATTACACCTGTTTACAAAAGTGGAACGAAATGTGACTTTGACAACTATCGACCCATTTCTGTAACCCCAACAGTTGCCAAAATCATAGAGAAAATAGTACATGGTCAATTAATTGATTATCTTGAAAAGAACAACCTTCTCCATCGTAACCAGTATGGTTTCAGAGCCAAAAGATCCACCAATCTGGCAACCATATCTTTCACCGATAGCATGAGACATCGTGTAGACAGGGGTGAAATTGTTGGAGCGGTTTACATAGACTTAACTAAAGCGTTCGATACACTGAGCCATAGCAAGCTCTTGTCAAAGCTCACTTCTTATGGCATATGGGAAAGTGATCTTCTATGGTTTACTGATTACTTATTCAACCGTGAACAGTATGTTGTCTATAATGGTGTATCTTCGGAAAAGGAGTACCTCACAATGGGTGTACCACAGGGTACCATTTTAGGTCCACTGTTGTTCTTGTTGTATTTTAACGATCTTGCTGACAACTTGAAGCATTCTGAAATCATTAAATATGCCGATGACACTGTTTTATATTGTGGAGGAAAAGTAATCGACGTTATTGAAACACAACTTAACTATGACATGGATGAAATATCAAAATGGTGTTATGATAACGAACTTATCCTTAACATGAAAAAAGGAAAAACTGAGGCAATGTTGTTTGGTACACCTCAAAAACTGAAGAAATTAACGAAGCCATTTTGCATCAAATACCGAAATCAAATTGTCAATACCGTAACACACTATAAATACCTTGGAACTGAGTTAGACACATCACTCAATCTCAATGAAGATTTTAACTTGTCATATAAGAAGACGACATCCCGGTTGCGTCTCCTGCTTAAAATTAAACCATACCTCACAACTAAAGCTGCAAAAGCAATTTATCAGGCGATGATTGTTCCTGTAATTACATACAGCAGAATGGTTAACCTTAAGTTGACGTGTACTCAACGAAAAAAGCTCCAGTCAATCGACAATCGTGCACGAAAAATTATACCATCGGAGAACATCAATTCGATCGAGGGCACAATAAAAAAGAACTGTTGTCTTCTGGTTCGAAAGAGTATAGACAATTAATTATGTGTTAACTTTGATGACTATTTTGTCTTGATGAGTGTTTTTTTTTTTTTTTTGTTTCTCATCGTTTTATCAAATCAGAGGTTTTATTGTTTCTTACTTTAATCTAGCATTTAGTTTTAGCATGTTGATATTTGCATAAATCATATATTTTTAACTTTTAACCTAACGTTTAACAGGACCCTAATTGATAGCAGTAAGACATATATTTTTATATATTATACTGAATAGGTTATCCTGTATAAATATTATTATAAATAAATAAAAGAAAGAAGATGCCCGATCCAGAAAAGATGCCTCCAACCAAAGATGCACTGAGGCAGCACATAATGCGTTGCAATTACCAAATTCGTGAATGGAAAAATGCCCTAAACAATGAACATGTTCCAGCAGATCCAAATGGTTGTGGCTGGGAAATATCAAACAACGGTCTTGACATCAAGTGGATAACTAAAAAACCAGCTCCGGACGAAATTCTAGAGTTCACTACCTGTCCTTGTAAACAGAGAAGTTGCTGTACTGATCAATGCCAATGTTATGCGTTAAATCTTCGATGTTTGGATCTCTGTGACTGTCGAAGTTGCAAAAATGATGAGAAAGTAAATGAAGAATCATATGATAGCAAAAGTGAAAGTGACATTGAAAGCGAAAGTGACATAAGTGACATTGAAGATGACTTCAGTGACAATGAATGATTTTCCTTTTATCTTTTACATGTTTTTCTTATTTAGTTTGATCAACGTTCTTTACTTTACATACCGAAAATTTCGGAATGTGACTGTTAATTTCTTCCATGATTCTTTAGACTTTCAACGTGAAAAGTTGAGTTCCACCACCATGAAATACGTACCTTTAGCAATGTTACCAAGAGAATCTAATTCTATTAGTAGTATTCTTTAAGGCCTGTGAATTTAAACATTGAGAAATGGTAAAATAGATATCGATAACTTAAATATGATCAAATTTCTGAAAAATTGTTGCATTTTCTTAGTTATCGGATGTCTTGTAACTTTGCCCTGTAACTTCATGTGTATTTATAAGTAAGTTATGAAAATTTGCACATACTGTAAGAATACCTTAATGTACAAGCATATGTGAAATAATATTTCATTTGAAGTAGTTTCTACGTAGTTATTGTAACAACAATACAGCAAAAAACAAGAAAAACGCGGAAATTTGTAGTATTTTTGCTGATATCAGCACTTTTAGTAGTTGTTTTGTACCAAACTTTTATATGGCTTTAATGCAATTTTAATGAAGTACATTTTGGGTGAATTTCAAGCGCAGGGTGCAAATAGTTCAAAAGATATTGGCATTTCTTTAAATCACTTATTTTAGGCTATAATATAACACTTTCTTCAGTCTGGTCCTTAAAATACACACCCACAAGAAAATTCAAAATGGCAAACATCATTTTTCTGAAACCTTAGACATATACAAACACTTTGGTGAAGGTTACAATTTGCCCCTATGATAGTCCTAGTTGACCCCCCCTAGCTCCTGGACTATTACTATTATTGCTACCACTACCATTAACACAACCACTACCACTCGGCTTTCCAACATCTAAAAACATATGGAAGATAACAGTTGAAGGAGTGTGAAAAAAGCATTATACATTCATTCATGTTTTTATCCTATGTGTTGAAAAATATTGCATATTAATGAAAATCTCCTTATAACATGGGCTCTGCCCGTTTAACCTTTCTCATTACTAAAAAATAAAATATTTATGAATCAAACTAATGAAGAAGAATTCACATGATTTCGTAGTATGGAGTACTCTCATTCAGCTTCCTTCAGGGTGTTCAAATGGGGACATAGAAAGGTAGTTATGGTTAAGTTGCATACCTATTTTCTTCTTTTCAAATTCGTCTAATTCTAAAAATAAAGCTGTTAAAACCATAAAGTGTATATTCTCTAATGAAAAAGTGGTGAAAGTAAATAAGGTAAACCTTACTTGCATGACATTTTTTTTCAAATACTAAAATATAGGAGGAAGATATATTTATTAGAATGCAAATAACTTAAATGCAGTAGAAAATCCCTGTAAAAATGTACAACTTGCTGATGTCTTTGTTGGCTGCAGCCATTATATTTGTTATTACTAAAATGAAATAAAAATTTCATAAAATTTACAACTCTTACAAAAATAATGCTAAAGATACTACATTACTAAACTGAAAATATATCTCTTTCAAAGAGATGCCCTGACTTTTGGTTCATGAATTGCCTATGGAGATGTGTTGCTATTGACTAAAAGCTCGTGATTTTCCATGCGCAATTCATGGTAACAGAGTACACGACGGTAACGTAAGTCAATGGGACTTGTACTCCACCTAAAGAAGAAATGAACATATCATGTGATATAAGTTGATTACATTTCTTCAGTATTAAATATAGCAGTTAAAAGCTGGCACCTTAAGGAACAGTCATCGTATATCAGAAAAAACGCAGACAGTAGTTCTACTATAAACAGCATTAATGAACCACCTAGTGGATAGAATAGATATCACACTGGTAAAGATACCCAAAGGAAAACTATACACAGTGTAATAATCATCCATCACATCCGTCACAATAATACACATGTTACTGAAATTAAAAAAGGGCACAGATTATAGCAAACTGCACAAGAAACAAAACAATAAATAATTTACTGTAAAACTTGTGGGAATACAACATTCTGTGTATACAACTTCCCATTGAGGTAACCTTGTTTACCTGTGGCAGCAACTTTGACTTTAACATTATCAAATGCCTTTGCCCTAGAACAGGCTACATATAGCTGACCATGTGAAAAACACGGTCATTGTAGAAACAAATCAATTTTTTCAAATGTTTGACCTTGACTCTTATTAACAGTGAAAGAATAAGCCAAACGAATCGGCAGTTGTCTATGTTTTAAAGTGAAAGGCATACCTGTGTCAGCGATGTGTTTTCAGATACGACACAGCAATCTGGAATTTCAATGGCACCTTTAGCAGGATCTGCTTGTTTTAATGGCAGTTCCCCATTACCCAATTGTAGCAGCCGCTGGCAAAATTGTTGTTCTTCAGGTCTAGCTCTCATGTTTTGAGTTAATGCGAATTTTGACACTGAAGCCCACAATGCAGAACTGGTTAAGCACACCTCAATAACATCAGCGGGTTTTGCTTTCTTTACAACAGGTAAGCATTGACGGAAATCTCCGCCCCATAACATTACTTTGCCACCAAAAGAAGTATCCTCGTTGCAAACATCACGAAGTAATCGATCAATGGCATGAAAAATATGGGTGGAAACCATTGTCGCTTCATCGATAAGAAACAGGTCGATACTTCAAAGGTATTCTGCATGTTTAGATGTCGGTGTTATGTTGCATAAACTGTTTTCTAAAACAGGAACAGGCAAACGAAATAAGGAATGCAATGTACAACCACCAGACAATAAAGTGGCTGCAATACCTGTGTATGCAGCAGTAGCAACTTTCCAACCTCTGGCCCTACATGCTGCTATAACATAGTTGTATGTAAAAGTTTTACCTGTGCCAGCTGGTCGATCCAGATAAAACAATGTTTCAAGTTGTGCTAAACCACTGCACACATTTGAAACAGCAGACAAAATCGCATCTGCCACAGCTAACTGCTGTTCATTAATCTGAGGCCTTACCTGCTGGGCCCTGTCAATGTAAACATTCACATCAATTTCTTCCTCAGGGATCTGCTGAACCAACTCTGGAAGATTAAATTGTATTAATGACATACCGAATTGTTTCAGGACATTATCATTATCTCCCAAAGCTCTTTGCTCTGCTTGAGCAACAGCCAATGTTCGAGTGTAGTCCTCACACAGATGCTCCTTGAATGTATTCCACAACTCAAGAGGGTTTGAGGGCTCGCAGTGAGTCAAAATAGTGACAAACAGTTGTCTCAACTGTTGGGGCATTTGAAATGTTGATGCCTCTTCCAATGTATTGTGCCACTCTTCGTCATCTTGCAGAAGATGTCTGGCAATACACGCTTCACGAAATGTGTCACTAACTACTTCACCAAATGTGCGTAGATACTCGAATGATGTAGCACCTGGAACATGCAACAACAAAACTCGAAGGAAGAAACGTTCTCCTTCTGTCGGCCAGGCATTGTATAACCGAGCCACTATAGGTTTCAAAGTTTTTTTTTGTTTCTGCCATTTTTTGTCTTTGTCATGAAAGACGTAATGATATGGAATATCTGAGTAAAGAAACTGTCGAGCATCAGGATTTTCTACATTCAGCTTAAACCATGCTGTTAGGTGGCTATCTTTCAATGCCCCTTCAGCAGCTGCCTCTTCCTCACCAGCTCTAAAATAAACCTGATGACAATTAGGTAAATGAACAGCTAAGCGTTTGATAGTATGGGATTTATCATTCATGGAGAACTCGAAAATTCTCCACAATGCTTCCGGTGCACTGACATATCAAGCATCCAGAAATGTTTTAATTTCGTCATGCTCCAGACATTCATTAATCTCAACATTGGCACGATCATGTCCTTTGTAAACGTATTTGAAGAGATAATTCACACTTCTTATCGTGGTACATGCTTCCAAATTTATGTGAGCATTGTACTTTTTTGACAACCATGGACAGTATGGAACAACCCATTGATTATCCAATTCAATGTTCTTGACCCTGACAGTACGGCCATCATTGCGTCTGCAATACATTGGATACCCATTTGCATTCATTTGGGTTGCATCACAAAATGGCTTTGGAAAATTCTTTGTGCAGTTACTGTCATCTCCCATACAGACTGAATTAGGGTTAGCATTTCCACAGGGACCATGAATCATACATGATCTGATGATGTTATGAAGTTCTGGTTCCTGCTCAGGATCTGGTATTTCTGCAGAAATTAAGCTGTCAATCAGCATTCTGCAGTTTATCCTCTTGAGCTAAATGTATAAGAATATGCGCATGAGGTAAAGAACGTTTCTGAAGCTCAATAACATACAGGTGAGAAATGGCTTTCCCCAAAACACCATTTTTAGTAATATCCTCTAAAAGTGATTTTAATTTCAAATTAAAAACACGTGCAACCAAGTCAGGTCGATAATGTGCGGGCTCATTATCCAAGTTTTCAGTAATTTCTCGCCATTTGGGATTGCACGTGAAAGTGCAAAACAAATCTGGCTTGCCCATTTTAGTGACCATAGCCATAGCATCTTGATAATTTTGTTGCATGGCTCTTGGACCACCCTGAAATGAAGAAGGTAGAATAACTGGTCTGCCTGCATTAAGGCCACGATTTTCTGCAACATTGGCAAGATGATCAATTAGGCCTTGATATTGTTCAACACAAAGAGCTGCCTGGTTCATTCGTATGAAGTTCAAACGATTAGATTCAATTTTGCAATAACTATCCACAGCATATTGTTGAAGTAAGCTTTTACCTTTTAAGATGGGGCTAAATGCATCTCTAAATGCAAACCTGAATGTATAATATTGCAGCATGGTCGTGCGACGTTGCTGACCTACCGCATATTCTGTTACATGAGGAATGTCAGAACTCCAACCTAACTCTCCTCTAGGAAAAAATATAGGATAAACCATTGGATCCAGATTAGGCGAAAGCACTGGTAAATCTTGCAATGGTCTGTCTCGAGGGTAAACAACGATGTCCCGAGCCAAAGGTGGTGCACCATCTTCACCAACAAAAACAGCTGCTACTTCATCATGATGAGGTAGATTGTATCGACGGCGGTCACCGCCACTTCTCAAGTGCATTCTTATCTGGAATAACAAATAGAATGTTATGACATGCAGTTAAAGATCTGCTATTATTTTCTATTTTGCACTTACTTCAGATGGCTAGCGATTTTGTTCATTTGCGAGTTGCAACTCCTCCGCCTCTACCTCACCCATGTGTTTATAAGCAGCTGCATATGGACTCTCCCTTAAAATGATATCTTGCAAAGTTTGCATGACTTCAGGGGAGCAACCTTGATTTTCTGGTCTTGCCATCCGCTCGTTGAATGCATCCATACCATCATAAATATATAGTTGGCCATAGGATGGAGGAACACCTGGTGGTGGGTGTAAACTACCTGTTCGGTGGCATACCTGGCCATTTATACGAAAAACTGGTGGACCACGACCTGGTGGTACAGCCAATTTCGCACCAATAGAAGCAAAAGCAACTGAACTGTTGAACTTTCGAATATGTTCTTGAAAGTTCTTTGCTTGATTGTTATTGCCTACTAAAAGATGTTTAAGGTCATTAGGATAATAAATGTTATCTAAATGAACTTTACCATTGTGACAACACTTAAAATTAGTTTCCTCAGCAAACATTCTGGCACCACAAAACTGACAGACCTTGTCCATGGCACCAAGATAATGTAGCTCAGGCATTTGGTTTTGCCGAGCAGCACGATGCAATAGAGGATTCGCATTTCGTCGAACAGCACGCCTTACCCTCATGCGGTGGGCATTCTCATTCTGCTTGGCTAATCTTTCACCCGGCTGTTCAGCTTGACGATAATTAACTTGCCTTTGAGCATTATTGATTCTAAGTCTCTCATTTTCTGATACTGGTTGGATGTTATTTACCTGAAGCTGTTGGCGCCTTGCTTCAACTACATCCTCATTTGCATGCCTACGCTGAATAACAGAGCGCATTTGCTGCTTATCAGGTGGTTGCAAAACAAACTGGCCATTTCTAAAAGCCGCTTGGAAGCCAGGAATAATATTAGTGCCTCTTATATTAAACATTTACAGTTGAGAAACACTAACAACAATAGAAAGAAATATCCACCACCAGCAAAGAAACAGCACAAAAAAACCTGGTGGAAGCGAAAACAAACCTTTCTTTCTAGCTAAAGAACCTAGGAGAAAGCGAAAAAAAGCTTTTGAAACGTTTCTCAAAAAGACTGTACATCCAAGTTTTAAGTGACAAACCTTTCTTTCTACTTTCCGTCTTTCTGCTTTCTTTCTACTTTCTGTCTTTCTTTCTACTTCACAGCAAGGAATAAATGAACCTGAATAAAAATGTTGTTAGAAGTTTTTAGAAGACAGACACTAAAATAGGTTGGAAAGTAAGGTTGGAAAGGTTGGAAAAACCTTCGTGGGGTTCACCATCTTTAAAAATAATAAACACAGTACCTCGTTACGTAATTCTTTCGCTTTCGATAAACTGACTTTATAAACTGGTAAACTTTGATTGATAACTGAGTGAACTGATCGATAACTGGTTTGATAATTTGATCTATAGACGACAATTGCGATTGTCTATACTTATTGTCTTTTTTTCTCGAGCGTAAGCGCACTGAATAAAAAACTTAATTTGCTTACTTTTTTCAACGAATTGGTTGCTTTGGTTTTTCCGATTTCGGCAACCAATAAAAATGGCGAAACGGCGATCACGTGTCAAAACAAAAGATGAAAAATAGGCATTTTGAGGGTTTCTGCAATGGTCTAACTGCCGCTATATGACCACGATTAAGAAGATTTTGGCTGTGAATTTTTAAAAAAACCATCACTCTCTAAGTTAAATGTGTTACACACGATTGCGGATTATTATAAGTAGATTTTTAAGAATTTTGTTTTTGCTTAGATTGCTTCTATTACACAAGGTGTAGAAATTCCTCTTGCCAATAAACTATAGAGCTTCTACTAACAAGACATACATAGGGTATTCAATCAGTTATTCACGGTCAGTGTATGGTAGTTCCATACCATCGCTGTATATGTTAATATTTGTTGTTTTAGTTGGAATAAAAGTTGTTACATACTTCCTTTGATCTTTATTTCACTATCCTGTAGCCTGTTTTGTGAAATGACATTACAGGTTATGGTTTAAGAGAAAACTTCTTTGTCAATTTGAGAGATTTACTATTCCTAAAAGTTAGTCATTTAGTTTATTGAGGATACAGAGCTTATTGTCTGTGTGTTAAAGATAGTGAATGAAATATGCTGATGTCATCAGAAATAAAACAATTGAGAAATTGGCTGGGAACAAGCAGCTGTTTATTAATAACAAAGCGAACTGTAAATAATCTTCTTTCCTAACTAACAAAACTGATTAACTTAATTCATTATCTTTAACTTATATTTATTCAAATTCTTTAGATTTATAGCATAGTATTGAGGTCAACTTGGTGTTGGTAGTTCATGGGAAAAACCTTTTTTGACAGTATCCTGTGGATAACCAGATCTACTATAGTCTAGATAGCATATTCAAGGTAATTGTGAATGACAGTTTAGTTGGAAGATATATTGTCGGCTGCACATTTCGGATTTTAAATTCAACCTTAACTTGATTTATTTTTCTAGATTCTTTGGTTTCTCTTACGAATGATATGTCATCAATTTTTAAATATTCACTTTTCGGAAGATCTGATAATTCCAACTGCACGCGTACGTAGATGCAATGCACTCGCTATTCACCGAGAATTATTATTTCCAAGAATAAATCGATTAAACCAAAAAACGCATTGGAAGACGGTTAACAAAACCGATATACACTTTTGCAAAAGTGATTAAAGGTAACCTTTATTTAGTTTATTTATTTATTTGTTTATGCTTTGTAGTATTGTCAACACTTTTTCATGAGAATTTATGTTTCTGCTGAACATTCTATGACATTTTCACCCTTATAGTCAGCATTTCCGAAATTAAAACCCGTACAAAATTTTCAGCCGGGTTAAAACCATCTCATACATCTTTTATCAGTTTTTGGAGCCAATTCCTTAATTTAATTTTTCGTGAACTGGACGCATGCTGAACATGGGCCGCGAGCGACGCCGCCTACGCATGCTGAACATGGGCCGCGAGCGACGCCGCCTGGGCGGCTAGTCTTATTATACTAATTCGCGTTGTGCATCCCACTTTTATTTTAGAGAGTGATATATTTGACTTTCTTTTAACCGTCAAATCTTTCTCATTTTTTCCCTTTTTGTCGTAAAACCACGCAGAGGCGAAAGCATTTTTTTTAATGTTACGTAATCTAAGTGGGACGTTATAATTTTTTAAACCAATGAAAACGCAAGAAATTCTTTTTTCGCCAACTTGATTGGTTAAAGATTTCCAAAAAATAAGTTCATTAATAACCGATTTTCATTATCGTTTGCTATTTTGATGAAGAAACACAGGTTTGTATACATGCTGTTTATTAAACTTTTTATTGTTTTACTTTTCATGTTGTTGTATTTTAGATTTTATTTTAGATTAGTAAAAGAACAGTAACAGTGTAAGTGATTAGTTGTTTGTTTACAATGTGAAAACATATTGAGAATACAGAAGAAGTGCAGTGAGGTTTTTAAAAATTGGCTGTGCAGAACGAACAAACAGTTCTATACAAAGTAGTATTATTATAAAAGTTTTCCTGATATAGTATTTTATCTATTCTATTATCAGCCTGTTTGTTTCTTCACTAATAAAAATTATTTCAACTATATATTGTAGATTTGTACAAAGACTTCTGGGAATTTCGGAAGAATTATCCCGGCCCCCAGTCTAATGCAGCCTTTAGAGCGTGGAAGAGATTTGGGGGTCGGGACCACCCCAAATTTACGTGGAATGAAAAGCAAAAAAAAAAGCAACCGTTCCACCGTTTCAACTGTGCCAACTACAGTGCCATCTTTCCTGCCTGTAGTTAACCAATACATTTTTAATGGTTTTGCCCCATCAGTTTTCTATTCATTAAAGTGAGTTAATGAGACCTTTAAGTGAGCATTAGGAAATTGTCATTTGACTTTCTTTACATGGACTCACTAAAATGAATAGAAAAGTGATGAGGGTATTTTAGTTTAGATAGTTTATAAAATAGATAATTAAGATAATTGATAATAATAAAGTTATTTGCTCCAATTTCTTTTGTTTACCTCTTTAATCAAAGCATCCTAATATTCTAGCTTCCACACTGTCAATTTGAGTTTAAGTATGTCTGTCACTCTATCAATTAGTGTTGAATTCGTGTCGAACAGAAATTTTACAATTATAAAGCTGGATTTCCACTTATACATTTTGATACGCGTATCGTATGAAAATTTCACATCTGATTGGCCAGATTGTTTGATCTTGATACGTTTCGGTATGATACGTCAAAAGTTAAAATGAATTCAACTTTTTCAATTCAATACGCGTTTTTAAACAAAGGAATAACTGTGAATAATTATATATAATTATCTTGGGAACCAATCAATGAACTGAAAATGATACTTACTGATACGCGTATCAAAATACGTAAGTGGAAATCCAACTTAAAAATATATTTTCAGTTCAGTTACCCAGTCAGACATTTATTAAAAAATATCTGCGAAGGAGTGCATTTCTATAGAAATTTACACACAATTTCACTAAGAATGCTCTCCGTCACAATGATTTTTTTTGACGATTTTGTTCAATGGGTTACAGATCTGATTAATGGAGTGCTATCTGATATGTATTTCTAACTTTTAAATGATTGTGGCTTTTGTCATCGTAAATAAAGGTTACTCTCGGGATCCAAATAAACGTACATGTACGTTTATTTTTTTGTTGCCTAATTTCAGCCCTGTACGTTCCTTATTAAGTCCTGTACGTTTATTTTTTCAGAGGGGTTTTTCTCTCCTGTACGATTAATATATCCTGTATGTTTATTGATTTTGACTCATTTTTTTTGCGTAATTTCTTCCGATCTCTAAAAGGATATACTTGCGCTATTTAAAATTCTTTAAATTATTTTTTAAAGTCTTTCGTTGAGCACGTAATTTGTTTTCCATAGTAATCTGTTTCCCTTATCGTATACTATTTTTTTATGTTTATTTACTCAAGTAAGATCCACCTGGCCTTTCTATTTCGTGTTCTTTTATATTTCCTTTTTCTTTCACTTGTTAATTTACTCACTTATGAATTAAAAAAGTTTAGTTTTTCTTGATCATATAATTGAAAAATAAACACTCCGTCGACATGATTTTTTATTTGGACTCCCAGGACTCGGGTAAAGAAAGAAACGCGAGTCAGAAAGGACTCGCGATCATAGAGGTCACATTTGAAAGCGGTTTGTTGATATCAAAAGCAAGATGGAAAACAAGAAACAAAAGTATTCAATTGACGAAAAGGAAAAACTAGCAAAACTTTGTATGAAAGAGTATGATAACCATGAGAGTGTTGAAAAATACAATTCAAAGAAGAAAAAGTTTATAAAAGCTGCAATGTCCTGTGGATTTTTCTCGAAGGCTGTGGGAGAAATGTATCCATTGCTAAAAGGGAAATCATATGATAGTCCAGAGTTCAAAAAGGCTATTCAACTAGCAAGGCGGAGCTACAATTCATACGTTGATGAGGAGAACCAGGACAATTTTGAGCCAGCTCTTAAGAAAAAGAAGTTCCGTCAAACCGGTGGTGGGCGAAAATCTGCTGCTGTAGAGGTAAGTGATACAGGGGTTAAAAAAGCTTTTCATATTTTAAGATAAAGAGGATGCAAAGTCTAATCTTGTAGTCTTGTAGATCAACTATAGAGTGATGCAATGCAATGAGAAGGAGCAGTGGTAGCGGTTAGCCTCTTAAATGGAACAAATCAGACAAAATTGTTTTTCAGCTACCCCTACAGCTTGGGACGAAGCTACACAAATGTGTACATACCACACGAAAAGACTAATGTAATTTTTTACTCTTTTCTTCAGGTCAGAAAAGCTTTACTCGAATGGTTTCTGGATGTTCGAGGTTCTTTCAAAGCGAGGCTCCCTCTGTCAATTTTCATTTCCCAAGCAAAAGAATTTTACCGAAGATGGATAAGCCAACAAGAGAATGAAGTGCCTGAAGAGAAGCAGTTGAAGTTTTCTAAATCATGGATCAAAGGATGGATGAAAGAGTACCCAATAAGCGATTTGCAATTTCGAAAACTGATAGGAGGGATCGTATCACCGAGCTGTTGAAAAATGTATGGAGCGTACGTCATTGGTTTAAGTCAAAATTTGGCAAGGAGATAACCATCAACGGTGACCAAATGCCACTCCACAGAAACGAGAATGCTTCACAAAAGACGTTATCTTTTACTGGAGAAACAACTTACGTAAAGGAAAACTATATACTTTCACGGGAGAGAGTAACTGTTTTTACTCAAGTATCCACCGACCAAGCCAATTCACTTCCTCACCCTGAATTTGCATTTAAAGGAAAAGGAACTAGAACAAAACCAAACCATCCACCAGGTGCGGAGTGGCATTAAGAGCCATTGGGCACCAAAAGGTTCATACCGCCTGGACACCATTGCAAATTTACCAAACAGGTATAACATGTTTTCTCAGAGTAATTATGCCCTCTATATATTGAACGATTATTCAGTTCACATTACGGAAGAAGTAAAGAAAGCCCTTTTGGCAAAGGGATATATCCTTGTTCTAATTGGTGGTGGTATTACAGGGGATGTCCAATGTAACGACACACATTTCCATCACAAGTTGAAGAAAGCGTACCGGGAGATCAAAGTAACAAAAATGATGGAGATGCTGCAAGAAAATCCGAATAAAATTCCATCACCTTCAAGAGATGACATAATGAGTATGCTTGCCAGCCCTTGGAATTCTCTCGATCTAGATGTTAATGAAGCGCTAAAACAAAACTTCATTACAACTTCTTTTGATGGCTCTGAGGATTACAAGGTTAGCAAAAATCTTTATTCATTAGTCTTTCCAGAAATGAATGATTTTTGGCAGCAGCTGCTTAGTAAACCACCACCAAAAACTTTGAAAGATCTCACAGCCACTATAACTCCACCAAAAGGTGTCAGAAGAAAGCCAACCACAGCTGATGGTGTAGTACCCCCAGACGAGGGAATAGAGGTTTTTGATTGTGAAGGAGATGAGCTTGAAGAGGATGAACCGGCAGAAAAAGAGGAAATCGAAGAATTCCGCACCGACGATGAGGATATCGAATTCACTATCCAGAATTCTGAGAAAATTGATGACAGAGAGACTGTCAAAAGATGTGTTGAATAGTTTGGTTGATAAAATTGTTGAGAATGTGCTTCGTAACTGGTTCTTGAGGCCCAATGATCTTGATATCAATATCAAGAAAGACCTAATGTTTCTTGATCATCAAAACGTCCAGTACTTCAATCATATTTACTCCACATGTTTTGAGGTTAAAGCAAGCCTGCAAAATCGCTAAAGTAAGTCTCAGAAAGAGAATTAGCAGCAAACACAAATCAAGTTTATCGTTACGAGATAATGAAAACGAAATGGACAAAACGAACAAAACGGGGACCAGTGAAGACACACCAGACCACATATCGAATGAAACCAATGCAGATGAAACATCAGACAGCATATCGAATGAAACGAATGAACTCCACCATGAACAAGACCTTGAGAGACCAAGAATTTTTTATATACTTTCATTGTACAGAGACACATGAACTAAGTACTAGTACCAGTGGACGATACGATTTTTTGAAAAATTTCCTTGTTGAGTTCCTTTTTGTTCCTTAGTTTACTTAAGTACTTACTTAGAAACTTTTTGTATAATATTTCCTAAACGTTGAGATATCATTCCTATCATCAAAAAAATAATTCGGCCCGATTTTTCCCCTGTACGTTTATTATCTCCTGTACGTTTATTTTTTTAGAGCATTTTCCCTCTCCTGTACGTTTATTATCTCATGTACGTTCATTAATTTCAGCTCTTGTTTCTCCCCTGTACGTTTATTCCCTACTGTAGGTTTTTTCGGATCCCGAGAGTAACAGCTTAGTTTCCAATCAGTTTTTAAGGCTGCTTTAACATGGCTATTTGTTCTTTGCATGAAGTAGATGATTATAGGTTTAGAGACATTATAAAGATATTCAGATGTTTACAGTTAGTTTAGATGTGAAGGGAAACAATGGTGAGTCAAATTCATCATTCAAGCTAATTTTGTTGCTCACAACAAATTATTACAAACTCACAACTTATTTTTTGATTACATTTAAAGATTGGCAGCAACGAATTATTGCAGACAACATCCTTATCCATTGCTCATGATATTTATTTCATCAAACATTTTGTCTATGCGAAGTTCGAAATGATGCTGTTATCGTTACTTCACCAACTTATTTTGCAGTTCTTTTATGCATGAAATTGCTGTTTAAATGTCGTAGCAAATGATTAATGCTTAATCAAAACGTTATTTAATACACCTTTCTAATTTTATTGTACTTTTGTATTACAATAAGTAATAATTTATAAAATATATGCCTTTGCTGACTACAACAGACATGCATTCTTCATTAGCACTTGTAAAAACCTTTTATAGTGGATGCAGGTCTTTTTGAACAGGGTTTTCGAAAAAGTTTTGGTGGGATGTGTGATACTGTTATCTTATGGTTACTAAATCTTCATGGGAATTTCTGTTGCTGTTCTACGAAACCTGAACCTTTTGTATTATTGTATTACTCTTATTACCTCACTGCCAGAATCTTATTTTTATGGTGTTTTAATACATTCTTTTAGGTTAATATTATAATAAGATGGTTGCTGTGGAATGTCATGGTTTAAATCATGATGTTGGTTTTGTTGGTGAAGATCATTATATTCAATGAAAGGATTTGTTATGATGATATTGTATTAGTGGAAAGAAGCATCACTGGAAGGTATCAATTTCTTCATCATTGTATTTTCGTATATTTTAGAATAAGGTGTAGTTACAAAAAGCTAATTTGTACACCTAAGTATAAAGTTATTATGTTGATGTTTGGCTCTTTCCAGAAAACAATCTTATTATTCTACTTTTACTTTTGGTGAACTGGACGCATACTGAACATGGGTGGCGAGCGCCGCCGCCTGGGTGGCTAGTCTTATATATAATAGCGAGTGTGCATACCACTTTTATTTTGGAGAGTGATATATTAAGTTTTAATTTACGGTCATCGTCCTCTTATGTGCGCGTAAAACCACGTAGAGGCGAGAGACACTTTTTTCACGATTATTCCAAAAGCACATGGCATTTGACGTCAGTTTTTTTTATGATCACGGGGAATCATTGCATTGCATCCCCAATAGAACATGACGTTTTTGGGGAAATATCTCTAGAACCAATAGGGATAACTGATGTTTTTTGAGGTCCGCGATACGGGTGAAGGGGTGATGCAAAATTTGGGCTTAAATTTTATTTGGTACTGCGGCTATGACGTCATCAAAATCTTTGATCAACGATATCTCTCAAACGGTTGATGGTAGCGAAATGATCCCATACATTTTTTTGATCAGTTTTTCGGGCTCTACAACATGGGTGCACTTTCTGTTTCCAATTCTATAATTAAAAATTTCATCACAGGGTCCACACACATGAACGCAAAATTTGACACAGTTAAAACCCGTAGACAGGCATATTTCCAAGCACTTTTCTACTACCGTATAACGGTAGTAGAAACTCAATCCTTAATTGAGTTTCAAAACTCAATCCTATCAATTTGAAACTCAAAAAATTTATAAAACATTTTCAATCTCAATTTTGTACTTCTGTGTTCCGCAAAAACATGAAAAAAGTCCATTTCATCCATCGTCTTTGGATCGTTCGTACAGCATTAGGCCTGCCGAGGCCGCGGGGTCTTCTGGCTATGATTTGTAAATCGTTTTAAGTGGCGACAAAAAAACAAGAAGAAAAAAAAAATTGCGTAAAAGAATGAAACATAAATGAATGAAACAAACACGCACACCTGTGTTTAGTTGACCTGTTTTATAATTCAAAAAGCTATTACGAAAAACTTCTTAATAGACGGTTTTTACATAAGTGTGCATGAGTATAAATTTTTATCATTCGAATTGCTTACTATGTGGGCCCACCAAAGAAATAAAATCGTTGTTTGAACATTTTAAAAGGAAAGGTCTTTTTCAATGACAATTGAACAGTTGCTTAGAATTAAGAAGCGGGACGATTTGCCAATTCGCTAATTTTCTTGTTTGAGCCTATTTGGTGTATTAAAGAAACCAGGTATATAAAACTTGTAAAGGCGCGTTTGTTACATGGAACCTTGTTCGAACACATCACATTCCATGGAAAGATTTATTACAGTGCCTCGTTAGTTTAATACTTTTCTCATGTGTTTTAATCATGGGCAAGACAGATAGTCAAAGTGGAAAGTCTCATCGCTATCCGAGTCAAAGGAAACCGTACACAACCAGCCGCGCTGGTGTTGGTGGAAGAAAGAAAAAGCAAGAGAAGTCAATGATAAAATCTGTTGCACCAACGTATTTTGATAAACTGAGAGCACAACAGCAAACTAGTGTTGTATGTAAGTTGCTTAACCACGCAATTTTTTTATTTTCCTGGAATTGAGCGTCTGCGTCATAAGCATGATTAAAACGGAGATGATCTACAAAGAGAATGATGTCGACGTTTTGTGCTCTGTATCTTTAGGTTCTGAAAATTCTGAAACACAAGAAGGACTTTCACCGTCACGTGAACCCGAAGATGAACAACATGAATCACAGGAAGGAATGCCATTAAAAGAACTTGGAGAAGATGGCGACTCTACTACTGATGGTAATTTTTCTTTCAGTAAAACGACTATGTTGCTAAAATATTGATGTTCTAACAATTTGAGCACAATACTGGGTTAATCATGCCATGCTTCAATTATAGATGATATACAAATTGGGGGTATCTCCACAAAATTCTGCTACAGCAATAATGAGCCATCTGGCCTGTGTATTTTGAGCCAGTAAGATGTTTTCGCCTTAATAGATGTATGTTTTTTTTGTTCTTTCTTTGCTTTAATAATAAGCTATTCGAATCACGTATGTTTTAGATCATCGTCTGATGCATCATGTGTTTCCGCTGATTCTTCCGACAGTGCAGAAATGGAAGCTGTCCAATCGCCTCTTCAACCGTCAACTGAAAATGAGAAAAAACTAGATTTGAGAACTTTCAAATTGGAAAAATATGTGCGACTATTCCCTTGGTTGTACTTTAATGAGGTTGAAAAGGGTTATAAATGCAAGACATGTGAGATGTTCTCAGCAGTGTTACAGACTGGAGGTCATTCTCGTGATAAATTTGGGAGAGAGGCTATAAAAAGTTTAAGTGACCACCCGACGAGGTACTTACGAGGACATCAAGAATCACAAAAACACTCATGCTTATAACTATGAGGATTTCGTCCGGTTTATTGCCTCTGACTTAGAAGACCAAGTGAATACGTTAAGTATTCCGAATCCCATAAAAATGCCACGTACCTCTCACCGAACTCTGTCTCTCAATTTGTTAGAGTGATTAGCAATTGGATGAGACAAGAAACCTTTAATAAGATAAGAGAATGTGAAAATATGACCTTGCTTATGGATGAAGCAACCAACGAAGCCAGGAGGTCAGAACTTTCACTGATTGCTCGGGTTGTCAACGACGGCGTAATAACAAATTACTTCCTTGACTTGCTGTGCTTACCACGTTGTGATGCAAGTACGATATACAATACAGTCGCCACGTGTCTTCAAAAAGAAAACGTTAGCATTCAAAGTATTCGTTTTGCTGGTATGGATGGGTGCTCTACCATGTCTGGAGAGCATGCTGGAGTGAAGACACTTCTCCAAAATGCAACTCCACATTCTGTTTATATTCATTGCCGCAACCACCGACTTGCACTATGTTTCTCACATTTGATTCCAAAATATGAGGCTTTTGAGAAGTTTGACGGCTTGCTGTTGAACTTATATTTATTGCTGAAAAATAGTTCAGTGCGACAAACAATATTTGACGAAGTACAGGCGGCTTACGAATTGGAAAGTTTGCGGTTGATTAAAGCAGCTGTAACACGTTGGCTGAGTCATGGCAAAGCATCTAAGCGAGTATTGGACAGATACGAGGCGCTAGTAGCAGCTCTTGAAACCATGTATATACGAAGGTTGGAGCCTGCAATCCGTGGTTTGCGAGATGAGCTGGTGCAACCAAGAACAGTGGCAATGTTATGTTTTTTGACAGATATTCTCCAGAGTACCAACTGTCTTCAGATCTTTCTGCAAAGTGCCCGACTCAACTTTTTGCAACTCCCTTACGAAGTTGATAAATTAATAGCTAATTTGAAATTGAAAGGTGAAAACCCTCGTAATCCTCCAGGCTGTTACTTCGATTGTCTAGAAGAGTTTATTGACATTGCAAGTAGGTCAGCTGCAGCCAGATACATGGGAAGGTCTTATCAACAGTTTGATGCAGGCAAATTTATAAGAGAAACAATCCAACCGTTTCTAAATGATTTGACAAAGGAAATCGAGCAGGCGTTTGAGATTCCTGGACATCTACAAGGGTTCACAGCACTTGATCCCCAGTCAATGCCGCAAGAAGTAACGAATCTGCCAAATCATGGTGAAGTAGAACTGGATCAGCTATCTGCGTATTATGGGCAACCAATGCCCATGTCCAACGATGTTGCTGCTCCAATCGTCAACGCTGATGCCCTTAAACATCAGTATGAAGCGTTTAAAGTCTTTGTATTCAAGTCGCGGCTACAGTGGGAGAAATCACAAGAAGATGAGCTGGCAAATGCAACTCAAAGACTCAACAGTGTGTCATCCCAGAAAGAAGCTCTTGGATCCCTTTTGAGTAAAAGGGAAAAAATAAAGCTAGATAAACAAATGAAACTCTTTGAGAAGGAAGTCAGCGATCTTCGTAAAGCCCAAAAATATACATTCGAGATCATGCTGCCGCAGTGAATTGCCAACGTTGCCTCTGTACGTCATCCCGACCTAACAAAATTGTTGATCTTTGCTGCATTGATCCCACCGTCAACTGCTGAGGTAGAAAGATCTTTCAGTTTAATGAAGTTGATTTGCACCAGGTTGCGGAGTAGATTAACACAGGAGAATCTAAGCAGCTGCATGCGGATTTGTAAGTTTCGAAATCTGGAAGAAAGTGATTACAAATCCATTCTTTCACGATGGCTACAAGCGGACGAAACTAAATCTAAGCAACGGAAAGTAGCTAGCAGATTAAATCTAACTTGTAAATAGCATTCTTTTTTGATGAGAGTGAGTGACTCTGTCTGTCGGAAAATAATTAAGACTTGGGAACGGGGTTGGGTTTGAACAACACACATTCTAAGGAAAAAATAATCACTCACATCATTTGTTCACTGTTGAGGATTGTTTGTTTGTCCTTTTCTGTCTTCTCCTTTTTTCGAGTGAAAAGAGTTCGTCATCCAATAATGCGAATCTACTTTGCTCGCGGAGATCATTTTTTCTAAAAAATGTCGGAAATATCACGGACGTTTGTGGTCGTATTCATGTTTTGTTTTTTTGTATATACTAAATTTGAAGACCCTCCTCAGCAGGAGTTCTGCAGAATAAGAGCAAAGTAATTATATCCAACTATATACGTTGATAATGTGAAAAAGGAAACAGGGTTAGAGTGATTTTAAAGCTGTTTAAAATCGGAGAAAACGCTAGAGTCGCAGAGCTTCCGGAGACATCGCCCCCTGCTGGACCCCCGGAAAACTGCTTTTAAACTCAATCTTCCAAAAAAACGGTAGTAGCTAAAAGTGCTTGGAAATATGCCTGGTAGAAAACTTTTACGCGGGATACTAGTATATTGACTTCTATGGTTTACTGTTATATATATACTATACAGTTGGCCCTCGCTAACTCGACTTCTCGCTATCTCGACACTGCTTAACTCGACATAATTCCTTCAATGGCTTCCGAAGGTGGCGGACGCAAAAACCGTCTAACGGCCATAAAAAATATGGGAGATTAAGGTTCAACTTATCTTTTTGTGCAACAAATTGCTGAAAAAACAGAAAATAATATGACCTAACTCCGCAGTTTGAGTAGTGGCAAAAAAGAAATGGACATAACAGTTAATGCATCTGTTCAGAAAGTCGCAGAAGTTCCATGCATAAAAATGAGGGATACGATTCTGTACACTCCGGGCGCACTGCAGCACTAGCGACAATGTAAAGTGATATCGAATAGGGTTAATGTAACAGAGATTGATCATCAACCTCACCCTCCTGCTGCGAAGAATATGCTGTTCCTTCTAAGCGAAGCTGAAACTTTACAAAGATACAAAGATACAAAGATAAGAATGATATCGCTTCGATCCCAAACAATTTTAACGAGAAATGGAAAAAGGAAATGTTAACGGTGCAATCAAACCTCTAACGAACAATACGGCTGGTGGTAATCTTCCCCTAACTGAAGAAACGTTGGACACCTTAAAACAAAAACATCCTGATGCGAGAGAAGCCTGTGAAGAAGTTCTTCTACAAGGTCCGATACCAATGATCAATCCAATCGTATACGAAGCCATCGATGATTCTATGGTATTGAAAGCAGCATTTAACACAAAAGCGATGATTCACTCGAAGACTTGTGCCTCTTGATAAACATCCTGGCCTGCGACCAATTGGTGTTGGTGAAGTTAGGCTGTTCAGTCATGTGACAAAATTCTGTCAATGAAAAAATTCCGAGAGAAGCAGAATTTTGTTACTCGGCTTTTTTAGTGACTGTATTTGGGGTACATGCACATACAGTCAGTTTTCTCACCCAAATATATATTGCACCCATACAGTTTGGGCACCTTTTGAAAGATAAATGATTTTCTGATATTCTATCAGCTGAAAATACAAAAAACCGATTCAAAAAGATTGAATTTCTAGTAAGTAAACATTTGATTGTTTTCCCAAAAGGATTCGATTTATTATTAGAATAATGTTCTATAATTCCTATATTTTGAGTTTAGTACAATAGTTTTGATGTTTTCACCTATTTATCAGGGGAAAAATAAATTTTTTCAAGGGCTCTCATACGGTGTTATCTTACCACGCCACCACCATCTTGTTTGTTTTTATAGTGTTTTTCTGCCAACAACCTGTTCGATGTAGCAAATGGGAACAAGAATAGATTGCAGTTAATTGAAGAACAGTATCTAGATGGTATGAGGCACCTAGAAATTGAAACAAGGAATGTTGTTAAAAAGAATTCAAATGATTTTAACTTGGCTAGAAAAGAATTGGAGATGCTTCAAGTAAGATATGAGATCAGTACACAAATGAAGTTCATGCTTCTGAAAGAAAGATTGAAAATTTGTCAAAGGAAAACTTAGAGTTGCAGCAGCTAGTAAATCTTGTTGAAGATGATGGAATTGTCACTTTTCAAGATGGGAGGTACACCAATGAATTACGAGAAGTAATCATGGATCTACTGTCAATGAATGTAAGCATGTCTAAAGTGAATAATGTCATTAAGACAGTTATCACGAAATTAGCTGAGAAAAGTGTTGATCGTTTACCATTTAATGGAGTGATAAGCAGGCTACTGCAGAAAGCTATTATTGCACAAACTCAAATTGTGAATGAAATGCTGGCTAATATATCTGGTAATAACATGGTGATGGAACATCTACGTATCACAAGCACTACCAGAATTTTCAAGTTATCACTGCTAGTGGAAAAACCTTGTCTTTCAATTTAGCAGGGATTAGTGGTGGTAATGCAGCAGCTACACTTTAATGTTTTACTGAGGCTGTTGATGACTTATGTGATGCAGTAGATCAGTAGCAAGGATAAAGAGAGAGATTTTGCAAAATTGGTTGGATCCATTAAGACTACCATGTCTGACTTAGGCCCTGTTAATCAAGTATTTAACTCACGGTTAAAACAGTTATGGGAAGAATCACTTCCGAAAGCAATTGGTAGATGGAATGAATTGAAACATCAGCAAAAAAGTGAATTAATTGAAATGGTAAACTATCATTGTAACCTTCATCTTCTGGCAAACTTTGCCACAGAAACAGATAAGGTTTTGAAAGGTTTTGAAAACATATTGTTAAGTGAGGATCATGAATCTGTTTTTGCGTTTAA
Organism: Turritopsis dohrnii; assembly: GCA_027922465.2. Lineage (NCBI taxonomy): Eukaryota > Metazoa > Cnidaria > Hydrozoa > Anthoathecata > Oceaniidae > Turritopsis > Turritopsis dohrnii. Next base: position 136,661 of record BQMF02000656.1, on the reverse strand, counting down.
TACAAAAGAATCGTGTGCTGTTCCTTTGGTTAGGACAGCTTGTAAAACTTTTCAAGTTCGTGGAAGTGATGAGGCTGGAGTTGCTTCATATTATGATTCATTTCTTTCTGGTAGAAATAAAAAGTCTTTCTCAGTTCCATTTATTGGAAATAGATTTAATACTAGCCGCCCAGGCGGCGTCTTTTGCCACCCATGTTCAGTATGTGTTGTGTCGCAGAATTTAACTCGTGTAAAAGTTTCTTTTCAGGCATTAATTTTTAATTCATTTCTTACATTTAAAACAGAAAAACAAATAGCAATATGGCTCTGAATATATATCTATATGCAGAAGAGAAGTAACTTTTGTTAAAAATAGCAAAAGCACAGAACTGTTTACCCAGACATACAAAACATTGAATAACATTACGAAATGTGAATTGAAAACAAATCGATACTTTCCAACTGTGTTTCTTTTGTGCCAAAGTTACATTGGTTAGCAACCATTAATGAATTTTGAAATGATAGTCTGTTCTTCCCAAAACCATCAACATCATTAAAAAAACCATGAGTTTCATTTCTTTAATGGTTTTCATGCTTTTTTAGTATTAATCTTACCTAAAAAATATTTCAAGTGTATAAAAATGCAGAAAAAGATAATCATGCTATGACATGGTTGAAATAAAAAACAAAACAAAAAACAAAAAGATAATAAAAAACAAAAACATAAATTCAATGACAGAATTTGTAAAGCTTTTGATTGGAAAGTCTATAAAATCAACCAATACTATATGTTTATACGGGTTCAACACTCAACACTGGAGCTAAATCAAATAAAGACTTTTAACATGGGATACACAACCAAACATCAAAATAATAAAAATAATTGAAACAATGAAATGCCCTAGCCATAATTTAATACCGAAAAGATAAGAAGTAACAGATAAAAACATAATGTCAAACTTATATACCCAGTCATACAGGGCCGTACTCAGACGTATTTTGATGCCGTTGGAACGGTATAGGCGCCCAAACGAATCCGCCCAAACTCGTAGAAAATTTCAAAAAATATTGTTCCATAAAGCAGAAGAAATGAAAACTCATTGTCTTTTATACATCGCATTTGTTTTTGCATAGTGTTTATGTCACGTTGGCATCAAATTATTAGTCTTTGTAAAGCAAACAACGATGCGAATGTCTATTACATTGAACATGTTCTTTATATTAATAAACAAAAGCTATTTATTATTTAGTACAAGAGATCATGCACGAAAAATTTTTCGTTCATTGTTTATAAAATGTATATGATCTTAAAAAATACATTTCAAAAGATCTTTTTTCTTCTATGTATGACGCAAACTTAAAGCAAATGCTCGTAATTTTTTAAGAATCTCAATGGAGAGGAACGAGATGGGGAGAAGACTTCGTGGAAACAACTGGTTAGCGGTAGATGAAGATTTGGAAGAACGCATTCTTTCTTTCAAAGTTAAGTTCAAGGATCCCTTTCTTCGTGATCTGAAAGAAGAAATTAATGGAGCGTTACGGGTCGATGATGAGGTGTTGCTGTCTTTCGATGTTTTTAATGTGCGCCAGAAATTTACAGACGAAGAGGCGAAGGAGAAAATCAATGTGTTGAAAGAGTTTTATGGTTCTGTACAACGATCCTCTCTGTTGCAGAAGGAAAACGAAGCACCAGCGCTATTGAATTACAACGAATCATTCGACCTCTCAGTTGATTTCTTTCTCGCAGATTTTAAAAAATGCGCCAAGAGTTTACAGCAGAAACGGGACGAAGAAATTGCTACAATGATACGGAACGGACAATTAAGTGTTAAAGACGTGGAAAATTACAGAGAAGAGCACCCCGTGTCTTCTGGAGAAGTCTACGCGAAACTCCACGAAGACCGAGAGCAGTACTTACCTGTCATGAAATTGTTTCGGTTGTCACTGTTGATAACCCCAAGTACTGCCAATGTAGAACGGGGTTTCTCGACGTTAAATCTGTTGCACACGAAGCAGCGAAACTGCCTCAGCGTCCAGACGTTGGATTATCTTATGCGGTTGATACTGATAGGGAAAGATAAATTTGACGATGAGACATGGGAACTAATTGTTGATCGCTACAGGGACAGTGCACCTCGGAGAATCGACTTGTAATTTTATGTTATTTAAAGAAAGTTATTTTTAGCTTTTAGTTTTATTGTAACTCGAACGATGTATTTTATGTATGTATGTATGTATGTATTTATCGTAAGGTTACAGTTTGCTTTATCTGTGAATTTACTGTATTTTGAGTCTATCAACGTGTTAAAATCGCTGGACCCACTGCGGGGGCTCAAAGTGCCCCCCAGACCCCCAGCTTATATATACGGTATCGCCCAAATAAACCCTGGGTACGGCACTGTCATAGTACGTAAACAACTACCATAACACAAAATAATGTGTAATCATGACAAAATTTCAGAAGCCATCCAATGCTTTTTATTTGTAGTAGCACCGCACACAGTCTTATCACATTGTACAGCAATAATTAATGAATTTCTGAAATACATAACTAACCCTTAACTAACCCTCACAACATCATAATTCAACCATGTGCTTCATTTATTTAATGGTTTATATACACTTTTTGACCTAAAAGAAAAAGATTTCAGTGAAGAACAGCTACAATCCACACTACTGCAACAACCATATTCAAGCAAACAAAAGCAAAAGACATAAATGACGACATAAATGCTCCATAGTCTTTTGACTATGGTTTTTCATCTCCTCTTCGTTTTCATCCAGCTTCTACATCCTAAACGATGCAATTGCTTTAACACTTACACTCACACATTTGTAAGATATCTTTTCAAAACAAACTTAAAAATAAAACCATTGATTACCGTGTAAATAAACATCATTTTTTCTGTAGCCAATTTTTAAAAACTTCACTGCACTTCTTCTGTATAGCCACATTATTTGATAACTAAAACGAAATAAGTAAAACCCTGAAAATGTGCTGGATACTCCACTTGCATTTCTTCTGTGCTTTTACATCGTAAACAAACATTTAAATACATGCATAATAAAATACATCAATACAACTAACTAACTAACTCACTTACACATGCTATCCGTTGTTCTTTTATTTATGTAAAACACAATAACAGTAAAAGTTTAGCAATAAACACAATAATAAAACATTCGTATGTATACAAACCTGTGTTTCTTCGTCAAATTCACAACGAAGAAATGAAATCCATTATTATCGACCAAAATTTTTGGAAATCGTCAGCCAATCAAATGAGTGCATTTGAAGAGTTTTCCTTTATTAGCCAATGAAAACCATTTACCAATACCGTCAGTTATAAATTTCACAAATAAACGTGCCTGTACACTGGTTTGGTCATGCTTGGAAAATAAAATCTTGGTTGATATGAACACTAAATTTAAATTGATAAGTCATATCATTCAAACTCAAAATAATAACTATATGTTGAAGCTACCATCTATGAGAACTGAATATGGCAAACGTTCATTTTAATCTAATCTTGAAAAAATGCTCTCGCTCTGCATGGTTTTACGACAGAAAGGGAAAAAATAAGAAGGTTTTGACCGTGAAAAAAAAGTAAATATATCACTCTCTAAAATAAAAGTGACACACAAATGCGAATTAGTATAATAAGATCATTTATTATAATGCTGCTGCTTTATATTATCATTGCAACAAAATTAAAGACTTCTTAACTTTGGCCAGATCCCAATAATTTAATAAAAGCTGTCAATAAAGATATTACCAATGACTTATTTCTTGGTGAAGTTAGAGCTTTGGGTATCGTTGACAAACTAACCACTGACCCTTTGTGGCATCTCATTAAATCATCTAATAATATCCTCCATTTAAACCCATTTTTATTTCGCCTGCAAGTGAAACTGTTGACACTTCGTAATGATGGTAGTTCCATAATGCATGGTGAAACTGTATTATCTGAAGAAGATGTTGAACATCATAAAGATATTGTTTGGAGTAAACTATTTGAAGAGACAACTGAAGAGTTTCATGTTATGACTCAACAGGCTTTTGAAGTTATCATTCATTCCATCCTTATCGTTCTTGAACGACAGTGTGCGGATCAACTCCCTGATGGTTAATACTGGCATCCCTCTGATCGCATTGAATGTTACTCTGCTAATGTTCCATCAACCAACAAAGCTTCTGAAACTAAACAGTTAGCAAGTCTTTGGAAGAACTATTGAACTATTGCAAAACCTGCATTGTAATATTCAGATAAATATGTTGCCAGATACCCGTACTTTGACGAAGCCCTCTTTAAGACCGTATGATGAGCGAGAGCAAATAGGAAAAAATTAATGGAAAAGATAAAAAATGGAAGATTAAGTCGTATATGCAATCAACAAAAGAGTAATATGTTGTCAAGTTTCTTAAGTAATCCCGATCTCTTAGTAGGAAAAGTTATTCAGCACCGTGTAGTTGAAGAAAATGAAAGTGAAAGCTATTGGAGTAGAGCTGTAGTCCTTAGTGTGGCTAAAAAGTGTAATAATGGCATTAGAACAAGATTCAGCATTCGATATGATGATGAACCTGATGCTGTTTGGCAATTTCCTTTGTTATTGGATATGGAAAAGGGGGATTTGCTAGTCTTAAAATAATTTGTGTTTATTTTTATATTGTATTTATAGGTGGAAAATGCATCGTGAATACGTAACTAAAATTGCTATGGCTTTCAACCATTCAAGAAAAGTGAAGCGTTCAATCTTTGTGAACTATGTATATGACACTGTTTATGTCATTTCGTTTGGTTGTGAATCTGTTAATATTTTTAGATAAATTTTACTTAATTTATCTTAATTAAACTTGTAAGTTCTTGTGGCTCTTGATTTTACTGACCAGTCTTCAAAATTTCTATGATTGACTTTATTGTGGCGAATATTCAATAATGAAGACGGCTACATTTTTGGAGGCATTTTACTAATATTTAGATTTTCTTATTTTCTTATCATGTTAGTAATTTCTCATTTTCCTGTAATTTACTGACCAGTCTGTAAAATACAATTTAGTGACATTATTGTGGCAAATTTTCAATAACAAGGAATGATGAATTTTGAAGGCATTAACTCTATTAATTATATTCCATTTTGTTTTATTTTTCCAGGAATTATTCTAGTGATTTCTTGTTTTCCTGTAATTTACTGACCAGTCTGTAAAATACACTTCAGTTACGTCATCATGACCAAGTGTGTACAGTTTAGTAAAGAAAACATTTTGATGGTCTGAATAATTAGTTAGTTAAAGTTTTCCTTTTATCTATGAAAATATTGCATTTTTAAAGATTTTGCAGACCGGGCTGACATGGTTCAGGTCAAATGCCCTTAATTGTAACTAAGTGAACAAGATGCTTTAATGATGAAATAGTTGCTTTTGATTCGTTTATTCACTTAAGCTATGTATATATTCTCCTATAATTGAAATAATAGTTTGCGCATGCGCAATGGTATTTCAAAAAAAAAATTAGTTCGCCTTGGACAGTCAATCTTTTTCTATCATCCCTGAAAGTTTTGAGGTCCAATGATCAATATTTCCAAAGAAATGGTCGTTTGAACTTCCACAATATTTTTGTGACTTTTCAATGTTCTCTAAAATGTCCATTTATGTCCTAAAAAAGTACGTTTGCATGCACAGTTGTAGGAAAAACTTGTCTAAATTTAGCTCTGAATCTCTAACATTCATTTAGGCATAACTTTGGAACAAATAATCGTTACAAGGCGATCGACCCCTCGTTGGAAAGCTGAGAGATAGCTGCGTCTTTCTAAGGAATTCTTATGGGGGGGAGCTAAAAATCACCTGAACAGCCTAGTGAAGTCTTGCGGAGAATATGCAAGAAAGTCGTCATGCAAATTGTTAAAGACGATGTCATCAAAAGTTGCACTGATGTTTAAATGTGCTCAGGTCAATCAGCTGGAAGTGAAGCTGTAACACATTCAATGGGTGACATATCTGACGGAGCAAATGCCGAAGCCGTCCTGTTGGTGGATGTGGCAAACGCTTTCAACAACATAAATCGCAAATCAATCTTACACAATATCAAGATGTCATGTCCAATATTTGCGAGATACATAACGAATTGCTATCAGGTGCCTGCAAGACTGTCTGTAATTGGTGGCTATAAGATTAGATCTGAGGAAGGTAGAACACAAGATGATCCTTTGGGAATGGCCATATACGCCATCGGCCTAACATCTCTTATTGATCTGATGCTTGAAATGACAATCGGGACAGATACGGCTGCATTCGCAGATGACATCACTGCTGTTGGGAAATGCAAAGCACTGAGATCCTGGTGGCAAAAGTTGACTGAATTTGCTCCGTTATTTGGTTACTTCCTACTACCGAAAAAATCATGGATCATAGTAAAGCAATGCAGCACATGATACATTTGCTGACACGGAGATCCAGATTTCAACAAGAGGAGAACGTCATTTGGGAGCAGTCATTGGGAGTGCTGAATTCAAGAAGGAATATGGTCAAAAACTGGTAGAAAAATGGGCAAACGAGCTGGAAATATTATATACGATTGCTCTCTCTCTCTCTCTCTCAACCACAAGCATCTTACACGTGGTACACAGGTGGTTACCAACACAAATTTTCCTATTTTCTAAGAACAATCCGGAAATTGAACAATTTCTCATACCAGTGGAACAAGTCATTCGTCATCAGTTTATTCCAGCCATTACTGGTGGTCACATCCTTAAGGACGAAGAAAGAAATCTGCTCTCAATGCCACCGAGATTAGACGGAATTATCATAAAAGTTTTCACGGAAGAGGCCCCACTTGAATTCAATAACTCCATTCAGTTATCAGCACCTCTACCTAGCCAACCACAAAATGATCCTGAAATAGGAGAAGGAAAAACCATTCTACAGATAAAAAGCGAACGTAGACACCGAAACGAAGAAACACGGTAGCAACTAAGAACGCTGATGTCAGACCCCAACAAGCAACAAAACGAAGCGAACAAACTAAGTGGAGCTTCAAACTGGCTGACATGTCTGCCAATTAAAGACCTAAACTACAATCTGACGAAAGAGCAGTTTTGGGATGCCATACGCTTGTGGGGCGACTTCAATGGGTGTCGAACACAACCGGTTTGTAACGTGAATATAAATATGTTCAAACTAAATGATATAAATAAGGGCGGTACAAATTGATAAATAAATATTAAAATAAGTTAAGTAATAAAAAAAAAAGCTTACCAGCGTGCTATGAGTAGACACCCAAAATATAGAGAGATATAGAGTGTGACATTGTTCTTTGCCAACTTGATTAAGAGAGAACAAAAATGCAAAACAGAAAAAAAGATAGATATAAAACTCTCTTGAGAGCAACAAAAACTAAATAGAAGATAAATTTGTACAAAGAAATTTTTAAAGCTTTTTATATATGTACAATAAAATTTTTATAGATTTTTTATTAACAATTAATTTTAATTACAAAAACGTCACATTCCCCAGCATTTTAAATTCATTGTTTTTGATTGTACATCAAATTCAGCTGGTCCATCAAGTCAATTTCATCAACAGAATGAATTACAACCAAGTCTCGTATACTGCGGGTTGTTTCGCGTTTAACATTTTCACTACTGTTTTGATACTCAACATCGACTTTCCGAATTTTCGAATCCTTGCTTACAAACAGTTTCTTTATTCTACCCAATTGATAGTTTTTCGTTAAAATAGAATCTTTCTTGAGAAATAACACAATATCGCCTATCTTTACGTGTTGGTCATTCTTGAACCATTTTGGTTGGCTAATGAGTTTCGGGACGTGGGAAACAAGCCAATTATCAAACCAACAATTGAAGACTTCATTTATATGCTTGAGAATTTCATTAACATTTTGTGGTGTTTTGACTGGACCAATTGGTGAACGTTCATTATTTCGCCCCAAGTAACAGCCGATTGGGCGTTAACAGATCCAAAGACTCGAACTCACATACAATGTTGCCAAGAGCTAAAGGCATGTTATTTAAACTTTTAGCTATCTCCATTGATAGAGTCTCCCATTGTATAATTGATAGTCGTCAAGCTGAAATTGTTCTTTCAATTGATCGTGAGATTTCTTTAATTTTCCGTTCGACTTTTCCATTGAAATTATGTGCCCCAACTGGACACACTTCAAATTCAAGTGAATGATCAATATTTAGCCTCGATTGGACGTCTTGGAAGTCGATCTTCATCTCTTCGCAGCCTTTAATAAGCTGACTTCCCGAGTCAATGTACAGTTTCTTCGGGTAGCCATGTTGACAAGCAAAACGAGTGAAGGCTTGAATAAATGCAGACGCACTATAATCGTCCATAATCTTTATTGACGTTGCCGAGGTCGTTGTACAGCAAAAGATTGCCATCCAAATTTTAATCGTAGACCGTTTATGATGGTTGCAGTAAGACTTTAGAGGACCTGAAAGATCAACCTGAGAAAAATAAAAAGCGGGTGCAATTGTCAAGTTGGGTGTAGAAAGTTTACCCATTTCGACGCTCACGGTCTTTTTGGCAAGATATCGACATTTGATACAGTTCTTCTTAACCTTTTTGACAATTTCTCGACCTTCAAGTATGTACGCTTTCTTCATCACAAATCGAAGAATCGATTCGTTACCGGCATGCTTTACTGTTTGATCGTGCCAGTGAACTTCATTGACAATACTATATGCGAGTGGAGAGTGCTTATCGATAATAGGCACAAAGAAGGTTGTAGAATGTAGGTCATGCATAACTGGCGTCATTGGTGTAATGATGTTGATCTTTTCGTTCTGAAGGATTCGTCCAGAGTAGTAAAGAATACCGTCAACTTCTTCGGATATATTTACGTATTGACTTTTCTTTAAGAATCATTTAATCTCCATCGTGGCCTTGGTAAAGAAGTAATTCTCAGCTTTTTTGATTTCGTACTCATCAAGGTTGATTGGTTGAGCGTCGTCCAAAGATCACTTGTTGAGCGTCCTCCGAAGATGACTGATTGAGCGTCGTCCGAAGATGACTTGTTGAGCGTCGTCCGAAGATGACTGGTTGAGCGTCGTCCGAAGATGACTGGTTGAGCGTCGTCCAAAGAAAGTTAAAGGAAATAAGTAATTCTTCATACCATTGGCTTTGGTTGGGTCCTTTATTCTCTAGCGGTAGTAAAACTTGCTTTTGAAAGTTCTTCAGTCGATTACGCAATCCTGGAACTTCATCATTTCGTCGTTTCAGATTTGAATCCTCTAGCTTTGATGTGTCAACCAATTCTGACTTTATGGATTCGCGTAAGAGTTCCAAATCTCGAAGAATAAACTTCACAATTGATTCGTCATTTTGTTTGAGGGCGGTTTCTTGTTGTCTTTTAACTTTCATTGCAGCTTTGACATCTAGAACGAATTTCTTTGCGACTTTGATTGTGGCCTGGAAATCAGCATCAAATTGCTTGGTTTTGGAATCGAGCAAAGAGATTCAGCCATGAACCTTTCTTATGTTGGTACGCAATGTTTCGATTTTCTCGAGCAATTCTTCCAAATCTGGGAGGGTAAGTTCACCTTCGATCGGATTTTCGTCAACGAGATCAGCAACGTTGGATACTAAAGTAACAAATTCGACAGACAGACCATTAAATTCTGACATGTCTGGATTGAGGGATAGATTTTCGATTTGATCGGCTAAATCGTTTATTTCGACTTTTTCGCCTGTATCAGCAAACTCTTGATAATCGATGCGCTTGTTGCATTCACTTTTTCTCATTTGCTGTTTGAATGTGGGGCGACTTCAATGGGTGTCGAACACAACCGGTTTGTAACGTGAATATGAATATGTTCAAACTAAATGATATAAATAAGGGCGGTACAAATTGATAAATAAATATTAAAATAAGTGAGTAATAAAAAAAAAAAGCTTACCAGCATGCTATGAGTAGACACCCAAAGTATAGAGAGATATAGAGTGTGACATTGTTCTTTGCCAACTTGATTAAGAGAGAACAAAAATGCGAAACAGAAAAAAAGATAGATATAAAACTCTCTTCAGAGCAACAAAAACTAAATAGAAGATAAATATGTACAAAGAAATTTTTAAAGCTTTTTATATACGTACAATAAAATTTTTATAGATTTTTTATTAACAATTAATTTTAATTACAAAAACCTCACAACGCTCACGGTACAATTGGGCTATTCCAAAGCTGCTTACGAATTGTGTATGTGGGAAGAAGTTTGATGTGGTACATGCGCTCTCTTGCAAGAGAAGAGGGTTCGTGACTCAGAGACGCAACGAGATACATGACATCACTGGCAAGATAAGCATGTCGTGATGTGAGAAAAGAGCCATCACTGCTGACGCTCACTGGTGAACATCTTCTTCCACGGACAAACGTCACAGACAAAGCACGCCTCGACATCAGCGCAACTGGGTTCAGGACTCCTGGTCAAAAAGTATTTTTAGATGTACGGGTCTTCCACCTAAACGCTCAAAGATGCAGGGGTCTAGAACTCAAGCAGTGTTTCAAGAGAAACGAATGAGAAAAAAGCAGTATATGGTTAAAGGGTGTTGCAAGTCAAGAATGGGACATTTACGCTCTTGGTATTCTCTACAATCGGGGGAATGGCAAGAGAACGCACAAAATTTTATAGAAGACTCACTGAGATGATATGGGAAAGGAAAAACACATCGTTTGCAGCTACAACCACTTATATCAAAACAAAATTCTCTTTGCCTTGTTAAAGTCTCCAAATCATACCATACTGTCATAGGACAAGATATGAATGACATGAATCTCTCAAACACAGTCAGCATTATTAGATATTAGAATGTTATGTTATTGGTTTTTTCATGGTTGTTTTTCTATAAATTCTATAAAAATTTTATATATTTATTGTATCTTTATGTCAAAGAAAGATGTTGTAATATGCAAAGAAAAAAAGAAAAAAAAAGATCCTTCCGTCCCGCCAGATTTGACGTTTTGGACTGGAAATTTCTCCCGCTATCTTGACATAAATATTTTGGTCCCTTAACAAATAATTCGACATTTTCAAAATAATTTTTGTTATTCTCTTGATTATCGCTTTTACACCTAGAAGTAAGTTCAGATATGAAAAATGGTACTGGGGGTAAAAAATCAAAGTGAAAGTGAAAACGAAGATTTCAAATTTACTACTAATTTGAAATCAAATACTAATTTGATGAAAGGAAATGAGTAAATGTTTTTTGTTTCTTCTTTTCTTCTCTGTCTCGTCACATTGCAGCCTCTACCTGGTCAGACACCTTCAGGAAATTGCAATCTTTGTTTTGTGTGTATCAAGAAATGGTGTCCACAGCAGCTAGCATTTGTGAAAAAGGTTGACTGTGGTATTGGATCATCTTCAACATTGATGGAATCGTCTGTTTCTTCGGAATCTTCTCTTCCAGTTCTAGTTTTTATTTGCATAAGGTTATTAAACCTAATCTCGCAAATTGAAAATAAATACACAAATAAAAAATTGTAACCTAGAAATAATTTAAGATAAAATAGATTAATTTAGAAACAGTTTATTAACATACTAACAATAGATAAAAACGCTATAAAAGTGTTGAATTTGTAAAAACTAACATTATGAAAAAAAAAATTGAAGGAGAGAACTCAGGCTGCTAGGCAAAATTAGGATTTGGAAAAAGTTAAAATGTGAAACAGGTTGCCAAATTTGAAAATTTATATATAAAAATTTAAAATTATATGTTATATACAGTAAAATTTTTGACAAATAATTTATCAGTTTCATTTTTAAACACAATTTTTCTGACTTTTACTGGGAGCTCGTTCCACAATCTAACAGTTTTCGGGAAAAAGGAATATGTGTACGATTTAACACGCCCGAACAGAGGTTGAAATTTTACACTCGCGCACCTCTGACATTTTTGAATTACCTCAGTGTTCACAAATTTGCTATTATACACAATTTCATGAAGCATCTTGAGACTTGCCATTTTCCTTCTGTGGTCAATAGTTTTAAGATTCAGGGAGTGTCTTAGAACAGTAGGGCTAGTTGATTGCTTCCAGGAATTGCATATCCAACACAGGGCTTTGCGTTCTACCATTTCAATTTGAGAGTTCAGTTTTTCGTTGTCAATGGGATCCCAGACTGTACTAGCATACTCAACAATCGGACGGATGAAGGTTTTGTAACAAACAAGTCCAGTGTCTTTGCTACTTTTTACTAAGTTTCTTTGGAGAAAGAATCTAGTGTGGTGTGCCTTTGCACATATTCCAGAAATATGAGTGTTCCATAACAGTTTTCTTGTTAGAGTGACTCCTAGATATTTAGCCTTTTCAATATTTTCAAGCTGGAGACCGTGTATATAGTACGAGGCATCAATGATGTTTCGTTTGTTTGTGATTCTCAACAGTTTACATTTGTCTGGGTGGAATTGCCTTGACCAGTCCTTTTCCCAGGTGACTAATTTGTCTAGGTCGCCCTGGAGCTGATCAGCATCTTCTTTAGAATTGATTGGACGATAGATGTATGAATCGTCGGCAAACAGTGCAATATTAGACGTGGTTACTAGGGGCATGTCGTTGATGTAAGCCAGGAATAGAAGTGGACCTAGAACTGTGCCTTGGGGGATGCCTGATAAGACTGCTGTTACTTTTGACGAGGAACCTCGCACTACTACACATTGAGTACATTCATTCAAAAAGTCTGTTATCCAAGTAATGATATTTCCACAAATGCCATTATGTTTTAATTTTAAGAGGAGTTTCCGATGGCAAACTGTATCGAAGGCTTTACTAAAATCGAGTAAGATCGAGTCTATCTGTTCACAATTGTTTATTGACTTTGCAATGTCGTGTACTGTTTGTATCAATTGGGTTTCGCAAGAGTGACGTTTTCGGAAACCATGTTGAGTTTTTGATAGTATTTTTTCAATGTTAAAGTGCTTCATGATGTGACTATGAACAATGTGCTCCATAATTTTGCAAGTTACGGAAGTTAAACTGATGGGTCGATAATTCTCTGCCTTCGATTGATTCTTGTTACCACCTTTGAATAATGAGGAAATAATTGCGTGGCTCCATTCGTTTGGGATTTTTCCTTGCTGTAACGATGAAGTGAAAAGAAGAAACAGTATGTCAGCAGCTTTGTTGGCACATTCTTTTAGTAATGACGCTGAAATACTGTCAGGACTGCTTGCTTTTTCAGGATCAAGTTTTTCTAGAAATATCACAATTCCATTTTTCCTAAATATTATGTTGTTGATTGGTCGACCTTTCTCACCTTTAATTTCAGGTGTTTTTCCATCATCCGTTGAGAACACGCTGGCAAATTGTTTATTCAATAACTCTGCAATGTCCTCATCTTTTGTGTACGTTGTATTCCCATCAATTAATGGTGTGACTCCAGTAATGTCCGACTTTTTTCGATTTGATGAACGAGAAGAAGCGCTTTCTATTCTTATCATCATTTTCCGGTACGCTGTCCCTGATGAAGTTGTTATACGCATCACTACATGTTTTTCTTTCTGCCTTTGCCGACTCTTTGTATCTGCCCCAGTCCTTTTCAAGTTTTGTTCTATTGAAAACTCTATATCGTCTTGTTTTCTTCCGGACTGCATGTTTGCAGTCGCGGTTGAACCATGGCTGGTTGTAGCGCTGCCATGTTAATGTTGAAGGAACGTGTTTGTCTTGAGCAGCAAGTAGAATGCTTTTGATGGAAGTCCAAAGGTTATTGACAGGTGTTACGACTGTGACTGATGTTTCTGTTTTTTTAAGTTCGTCTGCAATTTGGTTTTGTAATTCTGAGAGGTTGGCTCTCCTCCAAAGGCATATTTTGCGTTGTACACGTTTGAGCTTTTGGGGATCGCAAAAAATGTCGGCAAGAACTGCAGTATCGTGGTCTCCAAATCCTGGTAATGGTTCACAGTTTCTCATAAGCAAGGAACGATTTGTCAAAAGAATATTGAGAGTTGCCTTCTTTCGGGTGCTGAAATCCACGATTTGCTGCAGATTTGAATCGTCAAATGTCTCTAGAAATTCCTCATTCATTTTTTTAGGGTACTGGTTACCACATATACTGTTTGTATTCCAATCAATATCTGGAAGGTTGAAATCGCCTCCTATCCACATTGGGTTGTTTTTAAATTTTCGACAAAGTGCACTCAGACTATCATTAAGTTCTTTGTTCTGATTAGCTGTGTTGCTTGGAGATCTGTAGCATGATGTAAATATTACTCAGGGTTGCCACTCTTTTTTAGCCTTAAAATTCTAGGAGTTTTAGGAGATTTTAGGAGGAAATTGTACCATTTTTTTAGGAGGATCGATTAATTTCTGTATATATTTCTAGGAGATTTTAGGAGAAAGCCTCGATTTTTAGGAGTTCTTAGGAGAAATCTTAATTTACTTGATGGCAATATTTTGGCCAACCACAGAACAACACAAAAATAGCAGGCAATGTATCTATATGTATATATATTCTACTTTAATTTTACCATTACATATGAAGAATAAAGAAGAATCAAGTAAACCTTAAGAGACGCAATCATCAGTGCACGAAAAGCGTGAAGATTTTTCAATAGGCAATTAACTATGCTTTGTTTGATATTTGAAAAGAGGTTATTTTTTTGAATCACACTGTATATTGATACCTGGAATGAAAAACCTTAGCTACAAGGAAAGATTGGAGATCATGAACCTTCCATCTCTGCAGTATCGTCGATATAGGGGCGACATGATCGAGATGTATAAGATCACCCATGACCTTTATGACAAAGAAGCTATTGGAAATTTTCTTCGCTTTCGATCTCAGGATAGTCAAAAACACAATTTACGTCATCACGAATTCACGATTACCCGACAAAAGTGTCTTAAAGAGGTTAAAAAATATTCATTTCAAAATCGAGTTGCGGAACAATGGAATAACCTGCCACTAGACGTTGTGCAAGCACCATCACTCAATACGTTCAAAAGTCGACTCGACAAATTATGGAAAAGTGCTGGTATCATGTTCGATATAAATCTGAATCTCGTCGAAACAACAGCCTCCCGACAAACTCAATTTCGACAAGTCGTCAAAGATTGAACCTGGTGTTAAAGGCACCATGTGCCTACTTCCAGAAATTTGTATAATATAATAATATAATGTATAATAAACAATGATTATAAATAACAATATAAACTTTAACAAATATATGTATGCATATATATTAAATAAAACAAATCTGTATTAAAAGATAAAACTCTGAATAAAACAGAAGAATGATCAACAAGATCAATGATAAATACCAACACGAAACCACAGTAAAAATCAATCATTATTCCATTAGAATGTGCCAAACACAAAGATTAATCTTCATCTAGATGTAAATGAACTTTAACATTGTAGAACAATCCTAACAAAATGTATCCTGAAGAACACATTAAACTCCACAAATAATGAATAACCCTGAAACTTTGACCTATTGAGGAATTAAATGGAACTCTGCAAATAATAAAGTCTCTGTTTCTTGGCCACTGTTACAACTGTTTTCAAAAGGCCTCTGTCAAAATTAAAGAACACAAACAGAATTATAACCAAATATATCATAGCTAAGCAAAAACGATTTAAACATAAGTTTCATAATGCATCTTTCTTTTCAACAAGGATCTTTTGCTTGGCAAGAGTTTTGTCTAGGTTCTCTTGTTTTTCGTTAGCTGCCCTTTTTAGTGCATTTGCTTTCTCAACTTCATTCTCATTTCTGTAAGAGTTTGCTTCTTCTGGGCTGCTTCCATTGCCTTGTCAGAAGATGAGCTTAGGTCTATTATTGTTGACTTAAGCAATGTGACTTCTGTATTCAATTTCAAAATCTCTTCGTTTAGTTCAGCCAATTTAGTACTCTTCACTGATGCTTCCTTTGCAGATGATTTCTCTTGAAGGCTCGCAAAATAACGTTTTCTGGCAAGTTTGACAGAGTCTAATAACTGCCTGGTAACATCCAAATTATGACTTTGTAAGTTGTTGCTTCGCATATTTCATGGATATGCTTCTGTGCAATTAAGCTTTCGCTATGGAGATTTTCTACCAACAATTTACCATTTATGCTAAATCCCCTTTCAACAGTAGCTTGACCATGAGACAAAATCAGTAACATTTTTAGAACTTTTTGTAGTTTTGTAAATTTTTTAGTGTCATTGAAAAACTTCCAAATGAACACATCAACACGATCTACTTCTTTGTCAAATTTGATGAACAGATCTTTATTCTCTTTTACGACAGTGGAAAGGAAATTTGAATATTCAAGTTTAGAAGCATCGGCTTCTGCACCTGACAACTGCTTGTAAGCAATAAGCTTTTCAAGAATTTTCTCAAACATGAGCTCGCACGATTCTTGTGACTCAACCATGAAGTTTGGGGATAAGCACTTCAAACATCTAGCAAATAAGGATCGTAAGGGACTCTTTTCCATTGCATGACTGCCAAAGACTTGCCAAAAACTGCAAGGCGTCTTTCTTAAACTGGAAAACTTGCATGCTGGTAACCTTCTTACTATCAGCCAGCTTTTTCAATTCGTATCTGATACCAAAACCTAAATCAATGTTATTATCATCCTTGTGATTGGTTTTCTCATTTACGTTTAATTTGATAAGTAAAAGTGCTGTTGTAGCATTATTGAGGACACTTTTTCTGATAAACTTTGCACATAATGATCGTAGCAATAGCTCAAGAGATTCGGCAAGAAATGGAATCATTGGCTTGTCAGTTTGAAACAATATTAAAAAGGAATTCAAAGTTTTAGCAATTTCTTCAAAAAACTGTAACTTCAGTGGCACTAGTTGGTCTTTCTGAGCTGTACAGAGATGGTCATAACTGGTGTTTGAACCTTCCTTTCCTCTTCCTGGTTGTCTACTTTTAGACCTGTGTTTTCTGGAGTACCCCAGGGATCCATCCTCGGTCCTTTGTTGTTTATAATATACTTTAATGACTTGGTTGATGTCCTTAAATCATCGAGAATCCTGATGTATGCAGACGATACTGTCGTATATTTTGCAAACCGCAACATCAATAAAATAGAAGATACACTAAATGAAGAACTGGAAAAGATCTCGACCTACCTTGATGAGTCAGAATTAATTATAAACCTCAAGAAGGGAAAAACAGAAGTAATGTTATTTGGGACAGCTAAAAGAATTGCCAAAACTGAAAAATCACTAGAGATCGTATTTAAAAAAGTTCCCATCAACCGAACAACAACGTACGAATACCTTGGAAACACCCTTGATGCTACAATGAATCTTCAGGGAGATTTCGAAAAGAGACTACGAAAAGCTACTGGGCGATTACGACTTCTCGCAAAAATCCGTCCGCTCTTGACATCTCATGCAGCCGAGAAGATATTTACCTCTATGATCGTCCCAATCATAACATACTGCTGCATCGTGAAAATACGACTCTCCGATGCACAACAGGCAAACCTAGCTTTAATCGACTATTGTGCATCCAAACTGATATATGGAAAAAGTTCATCAAAACGAGTAACGTCAACGTATGGAAGAATGAAGAAACTAGCCTGCAGCACTGTCCGTAAATGCATCACTGGGAACGTGTGTAGCCCGTTCAGAAATTACTTTCAAGTTAACACGCACGTACGTTTTACAAGAAATAACAATTTTTCAATAAAACTTCCCAAGATAAAACTTGAAATAGGTCGTCAATCGTTTTACTATCAAGGTTGTCGACTTTATAATGAACTTCCGTTAGAAATACGCAAAGAGGAAGATTATGGAAATTTTACTCGGAAATTAGGCATGATTTTTAATTAACAGATTTTAATTGCTATTTCAAATTTTATTGTTATTACTTTCGATCCAATAGTTTCTAACTTTTACTACTTTAAGATTTTAGCTTTCTTTATCTTTATTTTTACTAATGTGTCAAACAGGACCACATTGATAGCAGTTTTTACATTATATATGTAAGATACTGATGTGTTTATACGTATATTTTTGTATATATGTATTATATCCTGTATAAACATTATTTTAATAATAATAATAATTAATAGGCCTTTCCAAAATTCAATGGTTTCAATAATTTTGGGCCAAACCTCTCTTGCTCGTATTGCTACCCTCTCATTTTCAACCCAACGATGTGAGCAAAACTTCAATGGATAAGCTGAAGTTGTTGCTTGTGTCAGTGATTCATAATCTGATCGTCTTGATGGCGACTCATCAAATATTTTATACAAGGATGACAAGAGCTTGCTTATGTTCCAGCAAGATGCCTTTTCACCATGTTTCATGGAATTATGTAAGGTATGCAAACCACATGTCCCAATATTTACAAGCTGGCTCAATTCTTTATCCTTCCTATCTTCCGCTAGAATGTCAAGAAATGCCAGGTTGATGTTGGGACCATCTGAGGACACTTGAAGCAATTTACTATAACTGACTCCTGATAGGCAAGTGACAAATGAATTGAAAACATCTTTTGCAGCTTTCCCCATAAAGTCAGAATTGTAATATCGGGTAGCTACACAATTAAGGGTGTTGTCCCAATATCGAATATGCATATCCATCTGACCCAGCTATGAAGTTTTGTTGAAAGATTCATCAAATAATGCTACAAAATGTTCCACATTGCTCAAAGTTTTGGATGCTTTAGCCGGAATACCTAGAGATTTTAAATTAAAAGAGTGAAGAGTTTTTCTGTATTGACGTTAGATATTTTTAATCATGGGGAACCATTGCATTGCATCTTCAATTTATACAATTTATGTAAAAAGTGAAAAAAGTGGACGCACAGCGCATATTTTTTTTGATGAATGAAAACCCGTGTTCTACAGGCTGTTCAAAACAGGATACTACATTCTAAACACTTAAACTTTATCATACTAAAATTCATTATACTAAGCCTTTCTCTCTGTTCAGCTCACATCGATTAAAGCCTGTAAAAAATGTTTACACGGGTTGCTAGTTTACCTAATAAACAGACACAACATAGTAGAAGATCCATTGAAGGTCTATGATAAGCGAGTAATGAATAAATTCTTTTCCTTTAAGTTTCATGAAGAGGAAGCTGTGGGTGAAGGCGTAGCTAGAGATGTTTACTTTACTCCACATTCTATAAGAAATTGCAAGAGCTTCATTGTACATCTGTACATCTGTTCCAATGAATGTCGATGCTGAAAATTTAGGAGTGATCATCGGACATGCTTTAGTGCAGCATAGACTGTTTCCAGTTTACTTCTCTAAAGCATCTTTCGAATATCTTGTGACAGGTTATGTTCGCTCTGAGATGCTGAAAGAAAGCTTTTTTGATTATGTGGAATGTGGAATGTCGTCTGTTCCAAATGCCAAGAACATTGGTGATTTAATTATGAGTGCTGCGAATTACGTGTTCATTTATAAAGCCACACTATCTATTAAAAAATCCAATTTGGAAATATTTGGAAAAGAATAACTGTAAAGGAAATCGATGCCTTGTATGGTTTTTACAAAGTGAACAATGAAAACGTTATGGATTGCTTTGATTTTTCCACTGTATCATCACCATTTGAAGAGAAAGTGGGAAATCACTTTGAAAGTTATTTAAGAATGCTTATGGAACACGGTAACTGCCATAAATCGTTTGAAACTATATTCTGCGGGTAAAAACCCTTTCCTATTGATATAAATCTTAATTGTTTAATCACAATATTTCTTGGTTTGGCAAGAAGCGCATGATAATCTGTAAGAAAACTACATTTTTAACAATTTTTTTTTTGTCTCCACACGTTGTTTTGTACCAAAGCTCAAAAAACTTAATTGTTCGACACATAATTTCTTAGCTTTGGTAACAAAACTTAATTTTGGAACTGGCGTAAAATTCATTAAAGAGGCATTGTACGGCTGAAATCAACAAAAATAGGGATGTCGAAAAAAACGGTCGTTGTAATCTTGATGTCCCATATCTAATCTTTATGAAACAATCGTATCTGTATTTGGGTTATCGTGGAAAGACAAACAAGAAACGATGTCGAACAAGATGAGCTAGTATAAATATAAAAATTGCTGTTTTTGTAATCAATTTTTTCACATACGTTATCAAGTTGCAAAAAATAAAAGCACCAAAAGACTATGAATTTATATAAGAAATTAATTTCGTGGTTCTGATGCGAAAGCCATGTATCATTTTGAAGATATATGTGGATAACATTTACATACTTTTTTCTCTATCACTTGACAATTATGTTTCTCAAACGATATGGGTTTATACATGACATTTGAATGCGAATAAGTTCTGTTTTATGACCTTTTCGATGTGAAATATCATTCGTCTGTATCAAAATGTAAATTTTAGATCACGATTCAACGATAGACTCTTATTTTTTTTACAGAAATATTAAATATATGATAATAACAACAACTCCCTTCTTTTTCTTCCCACATTTACATTCTTCTCCACATTTTACTTCCCGTGTCTTGCAGGGGCAACCAGATCTTTTACCATCTTTTCTGCTGCAAGTCGAGTTACATATACAATGCTGAAAATGCACGAGTAAGTCAATGTAATCAAATTTAAGTTTCGTTAAGAACAAACAACGAAGAAAAAGTTTTGTTTTGATTGGAATAGGCAATGAAATCAAATCACTTTAAATTAGCTTCCACCACATTCTCTTATAATGATAAAAGTAATCTTACTTGAGTTAAGACAGCTGACATGTTTCTTCACACACAACGATGACTTATAATTCATGAGAAAATTCAGTAATTACTTCTAACACGTATTGTAGAAGAATGAATTCTTTCACCAACATATTGTTTAAAAGGTGTCAAAACTATGTTTCAGGTTGATTTCCCGAAATAAAGAAGATCTCTGTTCTTCTCCGACAGAGAAAGCTTGATTATTTGCCGCCATATTTGTTTATATTTTTCATCTTCGATCACGTGACGATAATATTTACAATTTTAGCCGTACAATGCCTCTTTAAAGCCATTGGTTCCGTCGTCAAAAAACTTTGTTCTGTCGCAAAAAACTTTGTTCCGTAAAAAAACTTTGTTCTGTTGAAAAATTTTTGTTCTCTCGAAAAACTTTGTTCCGTTAAAAAACTTTGTTCTGTCAAAAAACTTTGTCTCGTCAAAAAACGTCAAAAAAATCTTTGTTTGGCGGAGGAGAGTGATGACGTAATAACCGTAATTGAAGCGTGCATTGCTAATAATGGCGGCTCAGAAGATGGATGACATTCTTGAAAGCCTTGGTTTTGGGTTTGCCAAGGCCAATTTCGAAACGGAAAAGATAGTTCCATCAATCATAGAATCACTGACTGATGAACACTTGATTCGCCTTGGTATTCAGACAATTGGGGACCGAATTCGTCTAAGGGAAGCTTGTAAAAGATCACAAACACAACAACCTAAAACTTTCAGTGAAAGTCAAGTTAGTACAGTTGCCAACAACAGCCACACAGGGCTGAGGCAATCATCTACTAATTCAGTAAGAGAAAGAATTATCCAAGAGAGAAATAACCTATTTGGACTGCGGCGACAAACCAATTCTTCTAGGAGTGGATTTTTTGCAAGAAGGAGCACAAGCACATCAAAAAAGAGAGAAAACAGTTGTAGTAGAGGAAGATCATGGATTGCTAACTTCTTCTGTTTAGCAGATAAGTTTGCTATGACAGTACCTAATTCTTTATTAAGAATTAGGCTGCAAAAGGCTGGACTAGGGCTCAAGAAAATTAAGTTATTCTTAGGTGATGATGAAGAAACAGTTTTTGCAAAAATTAAAGATTCATTTCCCCAAGTTGCTACCTGTGGTGGAATTGAATTGCTTTTATGCCCATCGCAGTCGAAGGAACTGTTGACCATCAATTGCAGCCTATCAGCACAAGCTATCAGAGAAGCTATTGGGGGTGGCCAAGGTCGTATCTACATCAGACCAATCCAGGAAAATCTATCAACAAAGTCAATGGTTTCAGAAACAGAATCCATACTTAAAGAGGTCTGTTTTACTTGCAAAAAAGAATTTTTATTGAGTGATTTGAGAAGTCATATGAGGAGATGCAAAAACAATTTATCATCATCAGCATCATCAACTGATTGTTCAGACTTTGAAGATGAAAAGGTTAATGATGGTGACTCCTCCAATCAAGAACAGATTATGATTAGAGAGCAAGTCATTGATCTGACAAGGACGACTCACAGTCAAGTTCAAGAAACAGTCACTGACGAGGAAACTTCCACTAATTTTGCATTTAACATAACTGTTGAAAATGCAAGTATCCGCAAAGCACCAGATCCTGTGAAATATCATATTGATTTAAAAATTGCTGAGATTATAAATGTATGCAAAGAGAAGAAAATAAAAAACAATCCAGTTGAAATACTAAGACTTCTGCAAAAAGAGTTAGTCCAAGGGCGTGAACTTGAGATAAGAGACACAGCTGTTGTTATCACAGGAGCTACTAATGATATAATGGTTGATCGAGATAACGTTTTGGAAACTGGCTTAAATGAAATTTAAACCCTGGAAGACAAATCACTTTGTCTGGTTGTCCAGTTTTATGATGAGGTAAGTATGATTTACTGTTTATCCAGGTTTTTTCGCCATAAAGTTGGGGAAGTTTTCTAATAAAGTTTCTCATAAAGTTTCTTATGATTTATTAAGAACTTTAGCCACCAACTATTTATTTTAAACGACGTGTCTACGTGCCCGGCAGCCGGTCAGCAATTTTGAAAAACTAGATGCCGGCAGATCCAACTCCGATTCCGGTCAACAAATTTGAAAAACTAGATGCCCGGTGGTAGTATCTATAACTCCGATTTCATGTTGTGCCGGGCAAAAAATGAAATTAGATGCCCGGCGGTAATGTCCATTATTACGATTTCATGTTTTGTGCCAGGGCAAATAATGATTAAAAGCACTCTAAAAAAATATAATCAAATATTTCAACTCTAACTATTTTTAAAAAACTCTCAATTAATAGTCCCCCTCATAGTCGACTCAGATTAATCTTGTTTCATTACAACAGATATTATTTGTTGTCTTTTTATTTTCCATTATTCTTTTTCCGTTGTTCTATTATTATTCTTCTTCGTGTAATTGCAAAAGAATCACTTTTCGAATTTTTAAAATTCTTATTATACACGTGTGCTAAAAACACATCACACACTACATCGCAAAAATTGGAGAAGATCAGAGTCGCAAAAGCAGATATTACGAAATTAAAAGTTGATGCAATTGTCAATGCAGGTTTCTATATAATATCGTATTACTTTCTAAACTTTGATTACGACTTTAATTAAAGATTTTCTGTCCAAGTGTTTTATTCATTTTCTTAATGATATTCACTTTCGAAGAAAACTTCCTGTTTTTTCATTTCATAAATGAAGATTGAGATAGGAGAAATAGGACCAGAAAATGGTGAGAGCCAACAGTATTTGGCTATACCATTTTCAAGATTACAACCAGGTGAAAAAGATCGGACACTATTAGAGTGTTTGGTGAGCCACATTAAAGCCAATGAAGCAGTACAAGGAGCCAGGCTCCTTAAATCAGAAGATGTCAAAAGCGCAATGGATATTCCAGATACGGTCAGGGATGAGCATGACATTGACATCAATCGCATCGAAAAATATTTTGAAAAGGCAGCTTGGAAGCGACTCATGAGAGAACTAAGCAAGCTAGCCAAAATGAAATGGTATTGCTTAGTTTGCAACAAAGGAATTAGCAAGTGTGATGAAAGTGTGGCATGTGATCGATGCTTGAAATGGTGCCATGTGACATGTACATTAAAGAAAAAACTGCCCAAGGAAAGTTAAATGGTTTTGCAACGAGTCATAAACGAGTGCAATATGGAGTATAAAGTGAACAACAGCCTCCCCTCCTAAAAAAATTTCTTTTGCTCTTTTCGTATTTCTATTTGTATTTGTCTTTCTTTGAACACAATTTTTAAGTTACAAAAATAACCTAGCGGAAATATGAATACTGCCGGGCATGTAGACACGTCGTATTTTAAATGGCATTCTTTTCTAAAATTTCCCTCCTTCTTGTTCCAATATACATATATGGAGTATCCCTGAAAAACCTTTACTGTTACTTTGTTACTGTGGTGAAAAGACAATGGAAAATTAATTTATATATTTTTAATTTCATTAATATTTATTGTCAACTTCCCTATCTTTGAATGCCATGTCCAAACTTTGAAAGCTACAAACAACATACAAGCTGATCTGTCTAATATCAATTATGTTAAAACATACGTCTTTTCTATTAAAATATGTAATCCATTGTATTCAGGTGTATCTGGGAAAAAAAGTTGTTTCTACATATTTTGGGCATACCTTGATATTTTTTTCCAGAATAATTTTTGATTGTGTTTTATTTTTTAATTTTAGCTTGCTGAAGATTTTGGAGGCCCAAGGAGGGAATTTTTTCGGTTAATCTTAAAAGAAATCAAGGAAAAGATATTTTCAAGGATACCTTTGATATAGAACATATTTATTTTACAGGTGGAAGGCGTGGAAACGTTACATTGCAACATGTATTGAAATTTGTAACTGGTTCTGAACATGAACCACTTCTTGGATTCTCCTGTCACCCATCAATCAAATTTGTTCTTACAGATTCGTTGAAGTTTTTACCGACAAGTAATACGTGTATAAACCAACTTAACCTACCAAGAGCGACAGCGTTATATCCACTACCCAGTGAAGACGTTTTATTTAATATTTATGACTTTGCCTTCAGCAATGAATATTTTGGACAAGTTTGAGTGTCTTTACTCATTTTAGATCTTAATTTCTGCCAGTCTTTTGTTTAGTAATTTGTTATTGATACTCTTAATAACTCAGTACTTCAGAATTTTTTTGGTTGTACTTTTCTTTTTGTTGATTTCATCAGTAAAACATTGCAATCATTGGAATGCTCAACATTGAAGTGGTTCTTTTCTAATTTATATTTTAGACTTCTTTTAGATTACATTCCCATTATATTGTTGTATTTTCAGAAAAAGTTCAAGTAAACCTTTGGCGAATCATTTTGGGTTTTTTTGTATCAATCCAATTTCTTCTAGGAATAGACCTGAGGATCTCTCCTCTACGGTTACATGTTTCTTTCTGTTAGTATTTTAAATCCAACCATTCATGTTAAACTTAATAACAGTAAATAGGATTAGTCTAGTTCTAGAACAATAGAAAGCCTAAAATTCGCGAAAATTAGTTCCGCAAAAATTTCCTTAAGGTATTAGGTATTTATGACAACATGAGACAACTCAGCAAGATTTAAACGAACAGTTCTCAAAGCGCCTGAGGGTTAGGCAATAAATTTTGGATTAATTTCACGTGACTTAACTTGAGTTGATTATAGATATTCTGGAGTATTACTTTATAATGTTGCGTTAGGTAAAATTTGATGCGGAAACACTTTCGATTCGCAAGAGTTAATTCTCCATTTCTTTATGATCATAGTTACTATAATGGGATAAATTTTCGCCGGGATGAAATTTTTTTCATATAAGCTATTTTCTAATATTTCGCGCAGAAATAATTCACGTTTGACATTCTTGACTATTGAAACTGGCAAGATTAGCTCTCGGTTAATTTTTATGATAAACAGCAAAATCTATCGTCACAAAAATCTACAGGAAATGACCCTTCGCGGATCAGACAATTTTTCAAAAAATTCGTGGGAACAAATTTTTGCGGATGGCTACTTTCCAGATTTTCGCGTGGACTTAATTTCAAGGATTGGCCGAAATACTGTATTCTCGCTACGTTGATTTAATTGTATAATTTTTTTGTCGAAGTTCATCCCCCACTACTTAACCCTGTTGCATAATAAATTTTGGCTTTACGAATTTGAGGCTTGAAATAAAAAACTTTACAAAAAGCGGACACTTTGCGATTGCACCAACGGTGTCTGCTTATTAGAGAGAACACTATAGTTAAAGTTAATTTCACCAGTTTTCGACCAGGTAGCCAATACATCTGCGGAAGTTTCAGAAAATTTCAGAATATATACTTTCATTCAATGGAGGAAAAAAGAACGGAAATTCAGACAAGTTCATTCTATAAATAGAATAATAACATTTGACTGATAATAAATTGGATAATAAGCATTTCAAGATGGATACTGAAATAAATAAAATGAATAAAATGTTAAGACCAATTGGTAATTGCAATGCCTAATACTTGTACGTATAAAGAAACTCCAGTTGTGTCCAAGTAAATATCAGGATGTACAGTTTCATTGATCATTTCAATTATATTATGAGGCAAAACTTGAGATTCTGGTACAAGAGGACTTATGTCTTCTACCTTATCTTCTTCTGAGATATTTCCCTCGGCACCATAGAAAAGGATTTCTTCATTTGACAAGTTGATACAGACTGGAGAATTTAGTTGTCCAGACACCCATAACTTCCAAGGTGTTGTTTTGGTAGTTCGCATTCTATGGTTGGCCCATGCCTTTTTCCAAAGTTGCAATCTTTGGTTTATGATTGTTATATAAACATAGTGCAAACATGCTATGTGAACTTCATTTAGGGATCTAACAGTCCTTCGTCTTCCATGTAGTGGAAGAGTTCATAAAAGTAGCTTAGTACACCGGTAAATACATCCCTCCATAGGGGCTCAATCCTTTGGTTATGTGTACTTTTTCCGGTTATCATAGCTCCTGAGTTATGACCTCTCTTTTCTAACATGCAATCTGCGACAAAAACATTTTTCAATCCTTTATCTGACCTTACTCGCAAAGGCAGTCCATATTCTTCAACACCCTTAATAAAACATTGCAAAACTGTTCCAGCTTTGTTGTTAGTAGTGCAATCCAATACAACAGGGAGACGACTATATCCATCAATTGCACCAACAATTACTATATTCCAGCGGACTAATTTGTGATGAGTATCAATGTGCCACAAATGATTCGATCCAGAGACACAATAAATACGTCTGTGGAGTCCAGGTCTTTTCCTCCTTTTAACTCCATCTTGATCTACTCTTATCAAACTTTCTCTCAACCTTGAACGTTGTATAACTCATCCTTTTTCTTGAAAAAGCATTTGATTTAGCATACGCTCACCACAATTTGGGTACTGTTTGGTAAGGGAGAGTAGATTTTCATCCAAAAGTAAGTCTGATATTTCCCTAAAATCGGCATTGATAAAGAGGGGAGCCATCCAGAATCACCCAGAACCACCCAAAATGACCCAGAACCATCTAGAATGACCCAGAATCAGCCAGAATGACCCAGAATCCCAGAATGACCCAGAATCAGCAAAACACCTGCTCTTCTTTTTGAAAGCCCTCTATCTGAAAGTGAAGTTGTTAAGTAAACAACCAGCACAAATCATAGCTAGTAATAATAATAAAACCATAAAAAACGAACATGACTGCAAATGAATACAACATGCTTTCCAATCTTTTGAAACAGTAAGGTCAGTAAGGTCATTATTATTATTATTATCCGTTTTTCAAGCTTTTACCGCGCAGGAAATAATTTGTGTTATATCAAAATGGCGACCTTAGCAGTCACTGTGAAAAGACTCGCTGAATGAAGACTTGTAAATCGAGCGCGTTGCAATGCAATTTTATCATTATGCAAGATAAGTGTTGTGCTAGCTTTCTCTTTCATTTTTTAATTTTAAAATCCCCAAGCAAAAGCACACTGCCCCAAAACACCATATCATCAACAACATCATAAATCGATGATGAATGTGTACACTCCACTCACTGCATCATATATGATGATCAATCATATATGACCATCAACCCCAGCTATTTCTGCATATGTGTTTTTTGTCTTTAGTTCGCTCAACCTGTATATGGTCCACTGTGGAAATATATCACTGAAGAAATTGATGAATTGCTAGATGTCAGTCATATAGGAAATAGTTTTGTGGTTGATAACTTTGACGATGGAAAAAAGCTTCGTTCTAAAGCAAATGAACTCCATATGGGAAATTTATCTTATATTGTTTATCCTTATGATGGAATACTGATTGAGCAAGCAAAATGCATCTCCAATTATGACATGATACCTGTTTCTGTTTTGAATGTGTTGTTGGAATATGGAAATAAGGAGATTGTAACTGTATGTAGCTATATTTATAAATTTGTTTGTTGATTATTTTCGTCTTGACTCCCAGGAGCAGTCTTCTAAGGCACTCAAAATTTAGCAATGTAAAAGAAAGTAGTGATATTGTTCTTTGTTTTTGCATCCACACAAAATTAGAGTTAAAATCATTAATGTTGAATATTTGATTTTTTAGGGAAGAAAATCTAAGTATGGTTATCAAACAAATGGTGATGATACTTTTAGTCAAAACATGGTATATCACGTATATATTTTTTGAAAGAAGTTATTATTGTCTCTGTTTTAGTTTTTTATTTATGTAGTTGAAACCTTTAGGAAAAAGGTAACACTAATTGTACCTTAGGGAGACATTAAAAAAAATCTTACGTAAAGCTTTTATAACACCATAGTGAAAAGAGATAGCGCTAGTCTGTCAACATAGGCAATCGAATATTATACAGTTGTTATGGGATTCGCTAGAATCCAGTGCACTACTCGAAGGATGATAAAATTGGAAACATTGGCGCGAAGGTACAGATCTCAGTGAAAGAAGCCAGCACTTCAGAACAATACTAGGTGTCAATTGTTCTATTGCCCTATTTCTACTTGAAGGCCACACGTTCCAAAAATCATACCTCGATCAGGCTGCTGACTAAGCATTTGGGGGAAAATGTGGATATGTATGGGACTTTCAAATAATTTTCAGTGCACTTATTAAAATGCCTGTTGCCTCAAAGACATTTTTCAGTCCTTTGTGAGCTAGATGGAGAGGGGCATACTTATTCCAGCTGTGCAACACGGAAAAAATTGTGACCCGGTGAGGAGAAGGCAGAAATGGTTTTTCAGTTAACGTCTCCAGATAAGAATGTAGTTCGGAAAACTACATAGCTATGCTGAAGAGTCTTTTTCCAAAATTTTAACCAAACAACAAGACACAAAGAAGACAGAGAATGTAAAATCAACAGAAAACAAATAAGCTTGAAAAGAATGCAATGACACATATCAACAAAGGCATGATTGATGTGTGATTGATGAAAGTTCATAAAAAGTCACAACTCTGAAACTAACACTTGGAATGAAGGAAACATATCAATAAATCAAAAGTGGGCTTACTTTAGTTACCAAATCCTTATACGAACCTACATGAGCTTACATAAGTAAGTAATTTTACCGAATAAATTAATAAAACCGAAATTTGCCTTAAATTTCAATATTTCAATCAGCTATTCTCCACATCTACAAAATGTGCATTTTCAGCTGTTGAGGCATGGATACACTATCAATTTTTTATGATCACTAAAAGACGCCTGCCTTTACAATGCCCTGCCTTTTAAAAATATAAATCAAAATCTTTGGAGCCAATGTAGCAGGCTGCCCACTGAGCATTTGGGGGAAAATATGGGAAATATATGATATTTGAGATCAAAAATATGATAAAAATACGGGATTTTTAGTGAAATTTTTATCAAAATATGGGAGATTTATGGGACTTTCAAGTAATTGCCAGTGTACTTGTTAATATTCCTATTGCATTAAAGATACTTTTAGTCCTTTGTGAGCTAGATGAAATGGAGAAGGATTTTAGTTCAACTATGCAACACAGAAGAAATTGTAACCTGGCAATGGGAAGGGTTTTTCAAAGCATTTTGGAAAGGTGGGGGTTGAGTTTGTTTGAAAAACAAGGTGAGTGTTGAGTACATGGGTGGGAGTGAATTTCGTTAAATGGGGGTTGAAAAGTGTGCCAACTCATCATCTATTTTTTATCTGAGAATATTTAACTTCTTAGTTTTTTTTACACAGCTATTGAATTATATGGCTTGTTAGTTAAACTTGTTACTACACACCTCATTGCACTTAATTTCCAATTATCTTATGAATTTCTTGTTAAAAGTAGACACTTGTTGTGATTCAAATTGTTTTGTAATGGTTTAGGTAATGAACATTATTTTAAAGTTTTTTTCTTTGTAAATATGAAGAAAGAGGTGTTACACCAGTAAATGTCGCAATTAACAGGATATGTTGCAATCAACAGTAAATGTAGCAAATCAACATTTTAACAACTGTTGCAACTGTCAAGAGTAAAATTCGTAATTGGCAACAGCAAATGTCGCAATTACCAAAAGCAAATGTTTTAATTTTACTTTTACAGTATTTTACAGTTGAACACTTTGTTAATCTTCTACAGCCTGACTTGAATCAAAACTCACAGCATCTAGATAATTCAAAAGATATTTAATTGTTTCAACACCTTCAATAATAGGGACATGTGCTCCAATTCAGAATTCTATTCAATCTCTCAAGTTTGTTCGATGTGTTGCAGAACTATCTAAATGATATTGACCATTTTGTGAGCAATTTACATACATACTTACAGAATGTGTCTTGCAGGTGGTTTATCCTTTGTTTATAATCAACTCGTACTTTAATTGTTCTCTTATTAAAATAATCCTGGACAAAAAACTTGCAATGTTTATAAAATATGCGACGTTTACTGTTGATTGCGACATTTACTGTTGATAGCGACATTTACTGTTGATTGCGACATTTACTGTTGATTGCGACATTTACTGTTGATTGCGACATTTACTGCTGATAGCGACATTTATTGTTGATTTCGACATTTACTGTTGATTGCGACATTTACTGTTGATAGCGACATTTACTGTTGATAGTGACATTTACTGTTGATTGCGACATTTACTGTTGATTGCGACATTTACTGTTGATTGCGACATTTACTGGTGTAAGAGGAGGAAAGTTTGAGTTTCATTCATTTGTCTCTTGATTGCTTTTTATGCATATCATTGATGGCTTCAATATTTTTCTGTGAGGATTTGACCATCTCACAGGCTATGTTAAAACCTATGTGGTCCGTTTCTTTAATCATTGCTTTTAGACTCTTGTTGCATCTAATTAAGTCCTAGTAGCAACTTCAAGTTCTTAATCCAGGTTTTCCTTCTTCTTCTCAGCCAATACTTCTTTCTGCTTGATTTGCTCATCCTCCTTTTTTTCTTTTCTTCCCTTTCTCTTCACCTCTCTTTTTTTTCTCTTTTTCCATGTTTTTTCATTTGGAAAATTCAAATATGGGATTTATGGGACATAATCAACCAAATATGGGACAAAATATGGGATTTATGGGATTTATGGGATTAATGGGATTTATGGCCTGAGTGGGCAGCCTGATGTAGAGAAATTCTGGAGACCAATTAACCCACCAAATAAGCAACCTACTAACTAACTAACCAACTTAAATTATTTATCAGATAACATCAACAAAGTCAACAAAAAGAAAATGTCATGACAGATCAACAATCTTTTTTTTCTTAATGATAACAAGCAATCCAGCAATGGTCAACCTTCACTTTTTTCAATCGAATATGGCACAAAAGATGGAATTTATGGCCTGGGATGGCAGCCTGTATGAGATAAAAAATTGTTTTCAGTGCTTTTCTTCAAATATCCTTTCTGCACATTGTAAGACCTCTCACCTGATTGGTTAATTAGCATAGCATTCACCTAGCACTTTTGGGTGTCACCTCAACGATTTTTGTATATTTCAAACGTCACCATAAGGGAAAACAATTACAATTAACATTGACGCCCAAAAAACCCAAGTATAAGGTATTGTACATACTTAAGAGAAAGACCTTTTCAATGCTGTTATTTTCCATTACAATATTAAATCAGCAAAATGAAGAAAAAAATGAAGTATAGTTTACCTTTCATTAATATTTTTGATAAACTACTTCAAACTCTGACAGTTGATGAATATGACAACCAAATGGTTTCCTCATTCAAACATAGTTCCAAGTTGATTGACCTAAACAAAGAAGTTGGACATTAATTCAACAAAACTCTGGGTTTTACAGCTGCATTTATTTACTCTGACAAACTTTCAGGCAAAAAAATTTTATCAGAAAATTCAGCTGCCAAGGTTGTCTGGTCCCCCGGATTACCTAGACAACGAAATGGTTAAGAATTGGAGATAGCTCACTATCATTAATTTGACAATAAATAACTTAATCTCATTTTTTCACGAAGGTAATCCGAACTGTCTGCTTCAAGCAGGGGTATCGGCCTTTCCTGTATTTAATTCAACAAATTTTAAGCTTAAGAGTAACATTCAATTTCACAAAGTGAAAGTTGAAGTGATTCTACAAGATCTTTTCCTACTTGTACCCGGAAAAAGACAACCAACTCAATTATAGACATTTTCTCTTTTGAATAAATTTGTTGAATTAAATACGGCCTCATTGTTGCCAGCTTTAGGCAGCAAAATTCTATTCTTATGTAAAATCACAGGATGAAAAGATGAATATGAACTTACATACTTTCATTAGGATATGATGAAATGTCTATCTTCTTTAAAATCAGTTGTGTTATGCAGAAAAGGTCAACCATCACAACATGACATACAAATACAACGGTTCTTTTAGATTATCCAGAATGTATTCCAAAATTCCTTATCATGTTCCTTATCATGAGATTTGCTTTCAAAACTCTTTAGTGATCATTGTGTGAATTTTACTAACACTAAATGATATATGACATGTGACTATGCTTATTAAGCTTTTAGTGAGGTGAGCTACTTATTCTTCTTAAACTCTACTTGTCCAGAAATGGGATACTGACTTTCTATAAAAACCTTTTAGCAAGGAAAGAAAATCCATTTCAACTGATAAAGAGATGGATAACTTAGGATTAATGTGAAAGATTATGTTGCTTTGAGCAATGTTATTAACCTTCAGGGCGGGAACTAGTAGCACTTTTCAATACTGATTCAGGTGAAAAAGTTATTCTTTAGTTTGACTTAAACACACAATGTTTAAAGCCTTTTTTCATAAAAACGTTAAGATGCTAACATAATAATAATCCTAAAAGAAAGGGAATCTCTTTTTTTGCCACTTCACCATGCAAAATATATAAAAAAAAACAACCAACTGAGATGTAACATGAACCTCAGCATCTTTCCCATCTCATAATAGCCTCTTAGTTACTGCATAATTTGCTTACTTCCTGATTTCATACCAAATCATAACAGGCATTCATGATAATCAAAATTTCCTTTAGGTTTAATTGTGGGTAGTAGCAGACTTTAAATACTTTGAGAATTCTAAACTTTTGAAAGCTTACTAAGATAACTAAGATAACATCTTATAAAACACATTATTTATTCCGTAGAATTAACAAAAATAAAAAAATGATGTGTTTTATGAATATATTTTCATCACTTGTTTCAAACTAGGGCAAACAAACACAACTGTTTCAGATTAAAAAATAGGTATGAATGTTAAATAATCAAAATCTGAAATTGCTGACAAGGCTTTGTCAAATAAATGGAAAGGCTGGTGTTATCAAGAATACTCTACAAGCTAATCAAATGGCTCAGTGTTGCAGTTATAAAGTCGGAAAACTACCACTCCATCTGAACAGTGGATAGTAGAAAACTGAAGAAAAAGTCATACAAACTAGTTTCAAAGGGAAAATTACTGAATAATTGCTAATTACTGTCTAATTCCCACAAAATCTCCTCTCTAATGGCATTGACAGCACCTGTTCACAAGGGCTTATGCATGAAAAATCTGAGAACAATAAGATTAGCAGTTATAATTAGCATATAACTTCTATAAGCCAAGAATAAAAGAAAACAATGCCGTAACAAACAAATAAGCAAACTATTGGATTAACACAACAAAACCAAACAAGATAATGACTTATATATCAATACATAGCTCCTTCTGTACTTTTTTCCGCTTAACCATTCTCAATCGTCTTTCATTTACGATTCGGGTACGAACTTGAGTGTATGTAAGCTGAAATTGCGCCCCAAAATTTTCCATTTCTTTTCTGCCTGTTAAGAAAATAAAAAGTGATCAAGATACAAACAACGTAAATAGGAAACATTAAGCAAAAATTCAATTCAATTCAATCATATTAAATCTCACAACTTATGTCAAAGCTCTTATCATCCATTTAGTGAATTGTTATTATAATCCATTGACTGAAGCTAACCAAACTTTAAAGAAACCCATCTTAATTTTTTAATCTTTTCTTAATGTTATTCTTAAACTAGTATCCCAGGTAAAAACTTTTTACCGAACTTAACTTTGAAAACATTAGGTCAAATCTGTCATTCCTGTGTACGTACGCGTCACTCGCCACCCATGTTCAGTATGCGTTGTGTCACAGAATTTAACTCGTGTAAAAGTTTCTTTTCAGGCATTAATTTGTTATTACATTCAGAAGATTAAAAACAGAAACAAATAGCAACTCAGAACCGTTAACCCAGACATACAAAACCAAACATTGAATAATATTACAAAAATGATACCTTCCAACTTTTTCTTTTGTTCAAAAGTTACTACTGGACTGCAACCATTAATGAATTTTTGAAATGATATATTTAGTTCTTCCCAAAACCATCAACATCATGATTAAAACCATGAGTTTCATTTCTTTGTGCTTTTTTTATTATTGCCTAAAAGAATAATATTTCAATTGTAATACCGAAAATAAAAAAAAACAAAACAAAAAACAAAAAAAAAAAAAAATTCAAGTACGCATTTATCCTAAAAACAATAACTAAGAACAAAAATTTACACAGAAGATAAAAAGTCACAAATAAAATCATACAGCCAAAGTTATATACCTAGGCATAGTACGTAAACGATTACCATAACACAAAATATGCATAAACGCGATAAAATATAAACTTAAGAAAAATACAGCCAACAACGCTTATTTTTTGTAGGATAGTTTCATTGCACAGTCATTTAAATTACATAATCCATTCTTCTCTTAAGTAACCCTCTCAACATTATAACCCATCATGTGCTTCATTTCTACTTAACAGATGAAAACATTCAAAAAACATATACAAAAAACCTAATCATGCTATGACGAAATCTAAAGAAAAACAAAACAAAGTAAAAGAAACTTTGAAAATATATTAACCTTAAAAATAATAATTAAAAACACAAACGTAATGACAGAATTAGTATAGCTGAAAAATTTTTAACATATGAAAACATTCGTGGAGCCATTTTTTATTTCCAGTTCAAAGCTCCTCCTCTGCGCTGGAAAATTCAAAACACAACAGTAAACATCCCTCTTATCCTTTATTTATCCACTAATACTAACTGTGTTTTAACTAAATAGATACTTTTTAACTTTACCTTTCAATACCAATTCACATCATCGCCCATGATAGTAAACAACAATATTGATCATGCTCTGCTGCCATTATCAAACACTTCTAAACTCTTTTACTTTCTATATTTCATACCTGTAAACAAATTAATAACACTCGATTAACTTTCCAGCATACTTTCCTATTGTAAACATACACTTTCTATTTGTTTTCTACTGCAATTTCACTACCATTTTTATACATTGAAAGACATAAAAATGCTTTCTTCGTAACTTCATAACTGTGGAGCCATTTTGAAATAAATAAAATAAGGAACAGTTCGTTACCAAAACAAATCAGTAACTGCTCGTGTAGGACCTGCATCTTTATGATCTGATCGTTTTAACTCTGTTTTTATTCTCTTTTAACGCTGTATTTATTAAATCCGTTTGACTCATGTACTTACGTATATTACTTTATATCTTTTCCAAACAATTTTCCACCGAAAAAAAGTAAAACCATTTTCACCAATCATCCTTTCTTCAACTTCATCTACACTACTTCTGTACTGCTGCACTCCCATAACTATTTGATAACTATAAAAAGAAATTCGTAAAATCAGCACGACTTTCTTCCACTCGTTCTTCGTTTGGTTTTCATCTGAAAAAACCTATATATAAAAAAAAACAAAACAAACATCTGTTCAAAAACTCACCTACGCATGTGTGCTACCTGCTAACTAATCACTTACACACATGCTGCTGCCTGTTCTTTTATTAATCGTTCGATCTTTCTGCAGCTAATTTTTAAAAACTTCACTGCACTTCTTCTGTATATCTAAATATGATTTTTCATTGTAAACAAACAACTAACCCGTGTTCTTTTATTAGCTAATAAGAGTAAAAGTTTAGCAATAAACACGATAATAAAACGTTTTATAATAATAACAATACCTTCGTGCATACAAACCTGTGTTTCTTCATCAGTTCTTTCGTCGATTTGCTGCCTAAAACAATCAAATTTAAATCAAAATATTCGTATACAAAAAGAAACACGTCTTCTTCGCGAAGTTTCTTGCTCACGAAATGATCGTTGACAAATTTCGAACGATTAACATTGCATTGCTCGCACTCCTCCAAAGACGTTTTTCGGCTGATTTCCACTGCGCAAGCCAAAAATAACAAAACGGAGGAGCATATACTAATCGCGAAAAATCAAAAAAAGCACTCTCGCTTTGGCGTGGTTTTACGACGAAAAGGGAAAAAATAAGAAGGTTTTGACCGTGAAAAAAAAGTAAATACGTCACTCTCTAAAATAAAAGTGGGATGCACAATCGCGGATTATTATAATAAGACTAGTATCCCGGGTAAAAACTTTTTACCGAACTTAACTTCGAAAAGGATGGGTCAAAATCGCCTTTCCCGTGAACAATCCCCGTGATGAAAATTTCAATTGAGGAATTGGAAACCGAAAATGTAACCATGTTGTAGAGCTCGAAAAACTGATCAAAAAAATGTATGGGATCGTTTCGCTACGACCAACCGTTGCGGAGATATCGCTGATCAAAGATTTCGATGACGTCATATCCGCAGTACCAAATAAAATTTAGGCCCAAATGATGCGTCACCCCATCACCCGTATCGCTGACCCCAAAAAACGTCAGTTATCCCTATTGGTTCTTGAGATATTTCCCCAAAAACGTCGCGTTCGATTGGGGATGCAATGCAATGATTCCCCGTGATCATAAAAAACTGACGTCAAATGATGCCACGTGCTTTTGGAATGATCGTGAAAAAGTGTCTCTCGCGTCTACGTGGTTTTACGCGCACATAAGAGGACGATGACCGTAAAAATTAAACAAATATATCACTCTCTAAAATAAAAGTGGGATGCACAACGCGGATTATTATAATAAGATAAACACGATTCTAAACTAGATGTCAAAAAAAGAACCTCATAGTGTTGGTTAAGAAAGCAGTGAATTACATTAGGTCAACAACTATGGGAAATGATGGACATTGTTTTCAACTATTCATGAAGTTGACATACAGGAACCTGTCTAGGAACATGAATTACAATTCTTATGGTAATTAGTTCTTAATAATCCAATATCTATTACTCTGTATCCTTCATACAAAGCCAAAGTAATTCAAAACATTCCATTTGCCAAATGATTATAAAGTAATACGCAACTACTCTGCATGAGACAAACATGCAATATATTTCCTTTTTCTTGCAAAATTAAGGAACCGAACTTTATAACACATATCATAACACTCCCTCATAATCTGAGGATATTTGCTTTTAAACAAGATTCAAAGGGATGTCAATACTTGTTGTTGTTATCAGTAAAGGTCAGACATACTTACTTGGATAACCCCGTTCTTTATTGAGAAATGCGCCAAACTTAAGGTCAAATGCTCTTTTGCCTTCCTCTGTCCACAGAGTGTATTTTCGGGCTAGTTGCTTTGAATTTTCTGCAGAAATGTTTAGAGTTATTCTTTAATAATACTAGGAACCAACACTAAATATTTTAGTTAACCAGTGTACTGCAATCAGTGACAAAATATGTTGGCCACAGGTGGGTTTGTCTAACAAAATACATTTCCAACACTTCCCAAACATTAATGTTGTTTTGAGCAGCTAGCTTCCTCACATCATTGAATTCTTATGAAGAGAACACTTGTACCAATTGAAGCTTTGGCTAGAATTTCTGTCACTGATTGGAGAACATTATATTCAAAACCTTTTAATGATAATCAGAACAAAATTGAATCACTTCAAACCTTTGTGTTGCTTAATGGTGTTCCTGTCTGTCTCATCTGAAGAGTCAGAACTCACATCATCTAGAACACAGAGCCTTTTATAAGTAACATGCATTTAAACTTCCTTATAAGAGTTTTTAAAAACCTTTAGAACAAACATACGAATCTAGAAATGATGAAAAATAGGTGCTCTTGTTTTTCTTTTTAAACTTATTATTAATTGCAAAAAATTTCTCAGTCAAACTTTTGATAGGAGCTGCAAAAGGAATGGAAAATGCACAATTAAATTTTTTTTAATTTAATTATTTTGAGTACAAGAAACTCACTTCTTCTCTTTGTCAGATTAACTTCTGAAATATTTCAACATAAGTACATCATAGACAAATGTTATGAATTTACTAACGACTAACTTAATGAGATTTTTTTCAATAGAGCATACCAATAAAAACACAAATTTGAATAAGCCATTTCATGAAAATCAAATCTTTGATTGGTAATGACCACAATTACTGTATGGGGACTTTAAGATTTCCTCAACCAATCCCCTCTTCAAATTTTGTTTTAAGTTAAATGAATGAGAAAAGTAAATTGAAAATTACTTGGTGAAATTGAAACATAATTCCAGGACAAGCACACCAAACACACACACACACAAAAAATAGAAATGATTATTTGCATTTGAATGACTTACACCAACTATCCAAATGTTTACCTTCAGGCGGTTGATAGTTGACATCGTTGTCATCGCTCAAGTTGTCTTCATAGCTTTTTAGACCTTAAAATTAAAATTTCACACAAACTCCTATCATAATGAAACAGACTTGTTGGCTACATCATTTCATTCTTTGTAAGTCTTCACAACAATTGCATACTCCATAATACTGGATGAATAATTTTTCATTTATTAGGTCTGGTTTTTACAAGACCTATACCAAGTAACTAATGTACTTGAATGCATAGAGTTAGCAGAAATTGTTTAGAAAAGCTCCTACAAAAGTCAATATTAACATATTTTACAGTTAATTTATCACCAATATTGCAATGCAAGGATGGAAATAGTTTACACCAAATATCCAAGATCAAATCAAAGATATTACCTACATGTCTTAAAATTTTATGAAGGCCTACAACACAATGTGACTGTCCAAGGGCAAAACACTATCATGAAAAATTATAGGTCAGGTTTATAAGTTATTTTAAGTCATAGGTTATAAGTAAACATTACTAGATCGCAAATCCAATGATAAGATCATAGGTTACAGGTAGATTATAGGTAATCTATAACTTATGACCTATGAATACAGCTAACAGGTAAAATGTATAGGTAATAACAGGTAATATGTGAAATTACCCATAACTCATGTTAGATTACCCTTGGCTGGTCACCTGCAGAATTATATTATAAAAGTTATGCAACTTACGATCAGCATTTTCTTGATTATGCACATAATTAACTATAAAAAGTGATAGTTCCAAAATTAACAAAGAGGATTACGGGTAATGGAATTTCAGTTAAACAGACATACTCAAAAAGATTTTAAGATAAGACACTAACCTTTATGACGTGAAGTTCTTTTAGGATATTTTTTATCTGAGCTGATGTTGCTTTCTAAAAAAATGCAACTAAGTCTAAAATCTTTTCAAGGTAAAATTCAAAATCAAAAGCAAGAAATAAGACCCTTCAAGGTCATTGTATCATTGTATAAAGCACATAGATAAAGCCGAGTTGGTCTGATGATGGGCTTTCGTACATACTTAAATTTACTATTGTCATTTCTTTCATAAGCTCTTGTAAGGACCCTCCAATTATTGTAATACCACCTTGTTGCTGTATAATAGGGATAAGGATACTTATGACTTTCTTGTGATGATTGTAACTCATCCATTTACTAGATTATTCTGGAATTTTTTTTTTTTTTTTTTAAATCACTCACCCCACTCAAGGCCAAAGCCACTACAAGGAGTGGGGCTACATAGTCTGGATGTTATGTTCATCACAGCGTTAATCTCCCCGACTAGCCTTCATTTTCCCCAAAATACATCAGGGAATCGAGCTAGTTGCAGTACCTCCAGGAGTCGTGACTTTTTCAATACTTAACACTTACCTAGAAACTTACGTTAATAACAAATTATGTTTAGATTATAAACATACAAAATACTTTTTTATAAACCAGTCACAACTTCGCGTGACTATGAAAAGGTTACAACATATAGAATTGAATAACCCAATAGACAATTCTTCATTATCAATTCTTTCTCCTTACCAAATCCATAATAGATATTGGAATACCGGCTCCATCAGTCTTGTCATTGGAAAAAAGATTTTTCTATTGAAATGTTAAAATCATGATTTGATTTTAAATTTCGTAAAGCTCGACTTGACTTAAACCATAATACTTCAACATGTTCCCTATTTTACTTTCTCACACGGCAAATGAATTGAAAGTTGACAGAAACACTTTCTGTTTGTTTTATTTAAAGTTCATAATAATGTTACATAATAATATTACATCCTCTGTTATTGCAGCCTTCTATTCAAAATTCTACACGTCTTTCGCATGCAGCTAATATGGAAAATTATCCCAAGACTGCACAACAAAGCAAACAAAACATTACCTAGCACACTTTTGGGTTTTTCTATGGCAGTTACTTTTTTAATTTCTTGAGTTAACTAAATAAAAGGATTCAAAAAGAAAATTAAATACAATTGCAAGTAATTTTGGATTATTATTTAATCATTAAATCAAATGAGAAATAACTACTTGATCTTTCTCAGCTGCAGGATTTATACAAAGTTCAGATGATGAAACTTCGGATGACTTCAGGTCTTCACCAGATTGATTTCTTATTTCCTGTAATCTTCTTCCAGTTACTTGTAGCTGCATAGAACCAGCAGCTGCCTGGTAGGTATTTTTGTTGATATTTTCAGAGTGTCCAAAATGTGAAAATATCAACTCCTTTTCCTTATCAGACAACTGGAGCTTAGCCAACAGAGTAGCTATTCTATGTCTGTTTTTAGTAGCATTTATGACACCTTAAAATAAACATTATGATTTCATAAGAGCTGACTGGTAGCCTTGTAGCAGTGCTTGCTTCCTGTTAGAGAGGTCGTGGGTCCAACCCCTGAGTCATGCCAGTAACTATAACAGTGTGAATCAATCCACTCTTAGTACTCAGCTTAAAAGTAAGAGGATGATCGAAGGGGGAAGCCCAGTTGAGTGGTTGCCACCATTACAGCTTCCGTAGCCCAAATAGGAGTTAAAAATACACTAGGACCTCCTTTGCAGAAATCTCATATCAGTACCTGAAGGAAATGAAGAGGTCATCCTGGGTAAATAATAAAAAGTAGTAAGTAGTTTCCTTCGCAAAGTGGTACAGAAAATTAGTAAGCTCCTCAACTTCTCCTGAAAAACACACTTCTACACATTTTGTTAAAAAAGCCTTCAAGTCTGTCTCAAAAGTATGTGGACACTTTACACTTTGGATGATTTCTCAATAATCATTCATGTTATATTAACAAATTATATCTCCTTAGTGGAATATTATAGTTGAAAAAATTATGTTGAATTTTCATTTAATGAAGAAGAAATTTGAAAAAGAAAAAAAGGAGCTTTTTTCTACAGGTGCTACAATCATAATTTTTACACTGACCAAAAGGCAATCCTTCGCGATTACAAATATATAAAAATTTGTTTAAAATTTGAGGTCATTCGAACGATATGACGGGTCAAGGTGACCCATGTAAACAAATCAAAATACTGACATATTTCCTTAAAATTAGGGGGTTTACAATTCAACTCATGCACGATCAAATCAACA
The DNA here is from genome assembly GCA_027922465.2 of Turritopsis dohrnii. Classification (NCBI taxonomy): domain Eukaryota; kingdom Metazoa; phylum Cnidaria; class Hydrozoa; order Anthoathecata; family Oceaniidae; genus Turritopsis; species Turritopsis dohrnii. Next base: position 94,949 of record BQMF02000656.1, on the reverse strand, counting down.
ATGTTTTTTTTTTAAATTCTTCAGGGACATTTTGATGAGCGATGAGCTACGCTTTTAATTAAGATTTTATTGCTTCCACAATTTGTCTAAAAAGAATAGCCATAAACAGAAAGTACTAACATAAAACAAGAGTATCATTTCTTAGTGTCCACATACCTTTGGGAAAGACTTTAGTTTAAACTACATCGTACACCACATTAATGTGCATACCTTTTAAGCTTAACCTTTCCAGGATATCGTTTATGCAGTGCCAACCACTAGCATGTCCATCACTTTTTTTGGTACTGGCAAACACAAAGTTATTATTTGGTTCCACTCCAGCTTCTTTTCTCACAGTCATATTAGTAAGAAACTTCATTGCTGACAAAGTTTCTTTGGGAAACATAATGGGCACCAAGTGATCTGCACCTTTTCCAGATTGATAAGTAATCAACATTTCATCTGAAGGCTGATCAGCTGAGTCTATCCATTCTCCATTTAGAGCTTCTTTCCATTGATTAAGGGTTAGCCGCACCGGTTCTCCACCTCGTCTTCCATTGAATAACACAAGTGTAGTTACAGTAGCAGATCTCACAGTAATAAAAGAGTCGTGTACCAATTCAAACACATCTATGCCATTCATGATAATCTTACATTCTTCCAAAACCAGTTTAACATCGTCATCTTTTGGAAGATTTACAGGCTTTCGGCTATTAACATTGACACGATAGTTAAGATCGTAATATGCGTCACCAAAAAGTTCATCTTCAAATAGTTTTAATACTTGAAGGAAATCGACAACTCTCTTGGATCTTACGTCACTGTTTTCAACCAGGAAATGTCCAATCAGAAACTTTGCGTTTAACTTTAATAAATTCAAGATACTGATTTTTAGTCCACTTTTTTGATTGGTAACAGAAATATCTTTTGCATCAGCATCATCACTGTTTTTTGAGTTTTGGCATAAATGATTTATAGCACTGCCTAAAATTGTTATAACTTCTCTTCTGAACATATCAGAAGCATTATCTAACTTATCTTCCAAAGTAACTGATGATTGTGCCAAATAGAAATCCTTAAATGCCAGATATAGTCTGGCAGTCAACCTCATTCGAGCCCGAACTGACTTCCTTGCTTCAATTCTTTTGTCATTCTTCCTTTTCAATGCATTGAAAGATCTGTTTCCAATCAACAGAATAATTCTGTCTGTTTTGACATAACTACCAACATCGTCCAATTGCAGAGTATTCAAAAGGGCTTGAAACTCTGGGGAAAACGTTTCCACTTCCATGCAATTTTCAACAGGAACTACAGGCATCATTAACATAGAAGTACCAGCTGGACAAATTATCTGATGTCGTGCCTTATAACTTTTAGCAAAGAAACCCTTGCAACCTGTACACATAACTGGCAGGTCAGAATTGTTTTTGGGTTTCCTTTCCCTAATAAATTTGTTGCTACCTGATTTTAATTGTTGTAGATTCTGTTCCCTTATACCATCTCTCCGCAACTGCCCAATGAGTCTGTCCTGTTCCTTGGCATTTAACAGCAACAGTGGAGCCACTGAAGGATGCTTGGCATGTTTTGTTAGAATATGTCTTTTAAGCCTGCTTTGTGGTATTTGGCAAAAAACACATGGTCGGAGTGGTTTTTTCTGTAATTTTCTTTTTCCCAACATACTGCCCTCTGTTTCTTTGTTAGTTTGTGTTGTGACTAATGAATCTCCATCTTCTCTATCATTTGTGCCTTCTTCTTTTTCAGAGTTTGCTACATTATCAGTTAAACTTGGCATATTGTCATTGCTCTCATTGGCTAGATCACTGTCAACAATTTCTAAATCAGTCTCAACCATAAACCCTGAATCATTGAGTATGGATTGAAAAGATACATTCACAGGAGCTACCTCCATATTTCCTTCAATAGTATCCTGCAATTCACCTTCTGCAATATGACCATCAACACTTGGACATACATCATTATCATTTGTATCTTCTTTACAAGTGCTATCAACTACTGGAATATCTTTTGGTGTTGACGTAAAACTTGGGCTATTTTCTGGTTGGAGTGTTTTATCCAAACATGTTTGGTCAACTCCTTGCTCGTTATCTGCAATTGAATGAACAGCATCCTTATCTTTATCAAGGCCATGATTCTTGAATTTCTCCTCTGAAAGTAGAATCAACGGGTTTTCCTCAGGATTGACTGATCCTTCAATGCATTTTAAGTTATCTTGTGACATGCTGTTACTAGCTGCAATACTTTCTTCACCAAAATTTTGAACACTGGAAGGTACCACAATTTTTGATAAATCATCTTTCCCTAAATCTATCCCATTACATATTTCATCTAGATTTGTCAGTTTTTTCTCAGATGTCTCAACATCACCATCATTGGTAAGGTTTGGTATGTCAACATCAATACCTTCTCCATCTCCTTCACCCAATTTTGATTTGTTGATTACCATTGTGCTGTTCATGCTGGCCAAAGATTGGGAAATTTTTTGGGAAAGGTTGCTTTCCTCTTCAACAAGTGATTCAAATGGTTGAAAAACCAGCTGCTTTATGTCTTCAATAATGGAAGCATCAGATGATAAATTACTGATGAAGTCTGCATCCTTGAAAGTATTTTCGGTTTCATCATTTGCACTTTCTATTTTCACTTTACTGTTTATACTATCTACAACTTCTGGAGAAGATGACTCTAGGAAGTCATCATTCTCCATTTCACTGTCTACTACAGTTACTAAAATCCCACTTTCCACTTCTAACTTGTAATTCTTTTGAGAAGCTTCTACCGAAAAGTCAACTTTTTTTGAGCTGCTTGAAACTTCTTTTAACTCTACTGAATCAACTGGCCTACAGGAACTATTTTTCAAACCAATTGAAGCTATACAAGGCAACGGTGGTATAATCTCATGGGAAGTATCAATCTCATCCAGAATGATTTCTTGTGGATGCAAATACCACTCCTAGAAAATACTTCATAATATTCACCTGGAAGCAACTGCATAACGCATCATTAAAATCTAACTAAACACAGAAAAAAAACTACAAAACATAACTTAGCTTATTGAATGTCCAATACTATCTGAAGGGGCTATATTGACTTGTTAAACTGTAGTTTACTTAAAATCACTATAAACTGACTATAAGCAATCAACACAGCATACATGTGTCGCTGTGTTCAACCTTGAAATTCTTATATTCACATGTTTCATTAATGTTGTCTTATAATCTATTATATTTATAGAGCTATGTTGATTTAGATAAATAAAGCCAATTTGTAAGGTTGATTTTAATTTTTGTATTTCTTTTCAAGTATTGTTGAATCCTATGTGAGCAAGAAAAAGTACTGTTCACAATTTTCTAATTTCTTAAGTTATAAAGTTACTCATACATTCATTCTTCCATGCTTAATCATTATGATAGTGTCAATACCTTATGAAGTTTCTTAAAATAATAAAAGTACTACAAAAGCAGCTAGGCATATAAGATTTGTACATTAAAAACACACCTTGTTTCTCCAAGGCATCAATTCCTTGTCTTCACCATAATCATATCTAAAAAGAATGCTTACTTCAAACTGTATGACAATAGTAATTAAAACTGGAGAGGCATGGGACTCCTTACAATACAAAACTTTTACATCACAGAAAACTTTAAAAGTATAAAAAAAGTATAGAAAATAGAAAAATTAGAAGATGGAACCAAGTGGGTATTACATATATATACTGTATTATTGTAGCGACAGACACTTGTATTCACAGACACTTTCAACACTTTCCAACAAAGACACACAACACTTTCCAACTACCACAAAGGTAACAGATTGAGTGGGGATTGAACCCATGGAGAAGAATTGAGCCTACGCTATGAATTGATAGCGCAGTCGGTAGAGCAACCACCTAGCAAGCGAGAGGTCATTGGTTCAATCCCCTACGCGGTACTTGGAAAGTACGTTGGTCCATTCTCTGCCGATACATTACTACAATAAATGAAGAATTTCAAAACAATGGAATAAGGGAAAATCTTCACTGAATGATTCATCATACCTGATTTCAACACCTCTCTCAATGTGATCTTGAGCAAAGAGGCACAAATGGACAACATTTTGGATAACAATGCGCTTCATTTTTGCATTTGCATATTTTGAAGGAGAGTCATTCACCAATTTTCCCAGTGAGTCTATTTCAGTTGCATCAATACTTAAATTATAAAACAGAAATGAAAACTGTAAGTCTTTAAATAGATAAAAAGCTACATATTTTTTTTTATAAGGATAGTATATTTTTAGCTGAGACTCAGTATGCTTAGCTAACTCTCTAATTTAAGCCTGAAATATGCTTATGGTGTGCTTATTTTTTCTCCTCAACAAATACCCTCCTAATTGAACAGATAAAGGTCAGCTCACTTTAGTGATGGGGCTCTCAAGTAATATACTTCGCAGTCAGTTTTCATGATTTTCAGCCAATTGGGCAGCTGCTCTTGAAGGATTGTGAAGAATGAGGCTCAGTATATGCTTAGCATTATGCTTAATTTTTTGACCATTTTTTGAGCCTTCCTATGCTTATAGATGTTATGCTTATAAAAAAAACAAGGTGTATGTAGATTTAAGTTTAGTGGGGTTGTGTTGATCCCAACAGGCAGAGAGAAAGTTAAACAATTATAGGTACTTATTCCATGAACTAACCAAGTATGATAATGTCGAGTGAAACTAGATTCCAGATTTAAGTTAGTAGAAATAATTGGTTGTAAAGCTCAACAATACAAGATAATCATAATGGTTCATGAAACTGTGGTAACGTTAATTAAATTACAATTTCTGAGTTGTGATAATTGTCTTTCCTGAAATCAAGTGGAAATAAAGAAATAATTTAGGTGACCGTTCACTTTTATATTTAGTGCCCCCTGCATATCAAAGGATTTCAAATAAGCATCCCTGCCACATAGGGCGCGCTTATTAGAGAGTGAGTGCTTATTCAGTTTTTTTAGATTTTAGGGTGGGCGCTTATAAGAGGAGGGGTACTTATTATAGCACTTACGGTATAGGAACAACAAAGAAATATATACCATATTAATCGACCAGATGCATCTCTGACTCCATGATAAATAAAACTTCCTTTTTTTTCTTTTTGATACTTGGCTTCTCTATGTCCAGCTTCTTTTTCAGAAATATGTTCCCCTACAGAAAGTAGAATTATAGTGTTGCAAGATACATAGAACTTGTCATCAGCATTTTTTTACCCAAGAATTTAAGTATTGAAATGAACATAATTGTTGTAAAGTTTCTTACCACAGTATTCAAGAAGATAGTCTCCCTTATTAAATGGTTCTCCCGCAAAACACTCCAACTCCTACATAAAAGGAGAATTGAAAGGTTGAGAGTACAAACCTGATACAAGAAACATTTGAATTTTATTCAATCTTTTAAAGAAAGTAACAGAGATATCGAAAGAGGTGTAAGCTAGACATGCAAGTAACAATCCAGATTGTCAAGACAAACATGAAACAAGACTGAAGTACAGATGGAAAAAATTCTTCACCTCTGTTTATTTATCAAAATGTTTTTAAAGGAGAATAAACGTCAAAAAAATGACTTTGGCTTAAATAAATGTTTATATAATGAAAGGCATTTAACAAAATTTCTAAAAAGTCCTCTAATGGCCTTAAATTAAACTTTTAAATTATCATGTGACTTTTTTCATGACGTCACAATGTGACTACTGTATTTTGTTTCTAAACATGCAATACAGAAAGTTCAAAATTATATTCAACTAAACACGTGCGATTTAATGATGGAATTTTTTAGAAAGTTCTTCGCGATCATCACTCTTTCTTTTACACAATGGATTTCAAAGGAACTAACAATTGATGATGTAAACCTGCATTAATCAAAAACTTTTTGTGCACAGAATGAGTAATGAAGCCATAATTGATCATGTAAACTGAACAAAAAAGTTACGAACATCTTAAAGAAGAATTTCATGATACTTCCATCATTTTTTTAAGCAACTTTGGAGGCCATGGTCGGCCCTCGCCGTTTTACTAACATTCTGCCCCCAGAAAACGAAAAGGCTTCCTACGGCACTGTCTTTTTTACACAGGATCAAGAAAAGAAAAATACGAAATTGGCACTCCAGGTCGCTTTTGCCCTACCCTTTTTATTGGAAAAACCAAATGCTTGACACTAAGCCGTGTTGTTACAGGCAATTATATTTAATAAATAGTTGAACAAAAATATCAGCAAGAAAACATTATATTTGCGCATAAAGGTTTATTTAATTAAATATGAAATGAATAACTGCTCTCGAAAATACAGCTGTCACGTTCTGACGTCATAAAAATGAGCATTGAAAATACTTTAAACTCTTATTACTCTCGAATTACGAATAAAAATTAGCTAAAATTTCTCACACATTCTTATTTTTATATAATATAGAAATGATTTTCATCAAATTTAACAACAATTTTTTTTGACGTTAATTCTCCTTTAAAAAATGAAAAACAGAAAATTTTTTCTCTCTTTTACTTAATTTTCTTATGTTTTGAAATGATTTTAATAAATAACATAATGACATTTGAAAAGAATGAAAAACTATAATAACATGATGAATAAATAATGCCATGCAAAATCTTCAAGGATAAAAATCATCTAGACAAAAAGTTGTTTTATTTGTAAAAGATTTTAAACGTCAGATCTTACCTGACTGTACTGACTATGACATGAAGTTTTAAAGCATTATGCTTCAGTTCATGAAGTAATACTTTCTCTTAATAAATAAAATACATGAATATTCTGAGCATAAAATTACTATTATTGAAAGATTCAGTAATGTTGTGGCCGGTGGAGAATTGCATGTTGTCTGAAATATGTTTTCCTAAAATCTGTATTGTTTAGGAAAAATTTGTTCCTTTGAAGTAAAATTACTTTAGATTTGATTCTCTAGAATTTTAGAAAAACCTTGCAGTACCTTATTGGAAGTAATTTTCACATGAACAGGCTTCCAATAAATAGGTACCGATCAGTAAATAGTACCAATCAGTACCAGTACCTGAGCAGCTCAAATGTGGGAACCGATCTACGGGTTCCCGTGGTTAGATGTGGACTAAGGGAGAGTCTTGTGACAATTCACTAACAAGGGTACTAATTTTTTCATTTACTAAAAAGAAACATTCCTGAAGTAAGTGTACCATGTTGAATGAAAGTTCATGTTTCTGTTTAAATTTTGTTCCAGCAGTGATGTTGGAGCGACGGGAAATTAATTGCGGTATTTGCATCATCCATAATGGCAGAATCACTCTCTGGATCGTTGAGAAGGGAACCGTTTCTCGGAACCTCTTGTCAAAAACTTAGTATCGATAGGTATGCAGGGCTGGTCGTGAGAGGCGTGCGATCGCACGTGCACGCCTCGGCACACGCCTAAAAAAAAAGAGACGTGTGCTCTATCGCACGCCTTAATCTTACTAGGCGTGCAATAAAATTTTAAGTTTTTGCAAAAATATTGGAAGACAAGCTCGTTTAGCTCAAGTTAACTGGCGGTCGGGCCAACATTTTAATAATTGAGTCGGCAGTTACACCGATAACATTGCCGTTCGGCTGCCGGTTCTAGTCCACCACGAGGTCGCCTTACCATGTGGCCTTCTCCGTTCAACACTCGTGAAGTTAAGACAAATATTTTCTGTGTTTCTTAAGAGAATTTCTTGCAACTAGAGACATTTAAAAGCCATAACACGTCTTAGAATGATCTAGCACGACTTAATAGGTATGGCACTCCTTAATACAAAAACGCACTCCCAAAATGTAACAAGGCGTGCGAAAAAAAATGGCACGTCTGGAAAATATAGACGTGCGACCCATCGCACGCGGGTCTAAAATCTTACAACCAGGCCTGGGTATGAGTACCAATTTTATAGTCGGTACCCAGGATTTAAAATAGGGAACCCCCTGATTGGTACACATTACCATTGTTATTTCGAAGTTTGCAGGAAGTAATTTTTGCATTATTTTTAAAAATCCCAAAAATCAATTCCCACAAAATAAATCAAAGACATGGCCAAGGTAAATTTTTGTTGTGTGGAAGTCATAAAAACATTATCTTTTTGATAATTTATTTTACTGCTTATGATTACAATCATTGTCATTTTAGAGTATTTGAAAAAATGTTTTAAAAACAAGTTTGAGCAGTGTGAAATTTAATTCCCATGAAAACTCGTAAATTGAGCTATCGGCAAAAATTAATTCCTGCGAAACAATTTTTTTCAAAAAATTTTTTTCTGCAAAAATTAGTTCCATTGAAAAGATCTATAATCACTCATAATTGAAGTACTACCTGTTTTACTGTAACTTTCAGTAGAAAGGAAACTTATCATATGCAGCCCAACTTTCATTTCATCATGATGTTCAGGACTATCTCACTTGTTACATCATCAATATTCCATCTACCTTATTTCTGCACAATTATGTTCTCAGGCATTTACCAATGATAGTATCTGTTATTAATAACTACCTTAATTGATAAAATTGGAATTTAAAAAAAAAAAAAAAAATTTCAATAGGCATCAAAGTTTCAAAATCTGACATTCAATGGATAATTAAAACCAGTTGCCATAATACAAGGTCTGTGTATCTCGCCTTAAGGTAGTATACATGAAAGCCTACAGAAAACCTTTAACTCAGGGGTTGCGAAATATTTTTCAGACAACACTCGCTAGCGTACAAATTTTTCCATGATTACGTACGTTAATGTACAAATAATATGTAACAACTGTATGGCGTTTTATTAAAAATAAACCATGAAGCTATACATATAAGAGAACAAAAGAACAACTATTCTTCATCTTAATGATGCTACCATTTTTATTTGAAGTGATTATAAGACGGGACAAGCACATTAAAACCTTTGCGATAAGTTTTGTTACCAAACATCAAAAAAATAACAACAACATAATGGACATAAAATGCACTTTGATAATAACTTGTCATGATGAAAAAAAATTCAAAATTTCTGTAAAGAATTTTCATGAAAGAAACATGATTTTCAAAACAATTCGATCAAAGCATACATAGAGTTTTAGAGCTACAGTTACACACTTCAAAATAACTATTTTTACAAGATCAGCACCGCGATTTAAAAAAAGGTATCCTATGTTGTGGTAAAGGTACGGTTAAAGTACTGTACAGCTAGTATCACATGTACACAAAACCAAGAAACTTTCTATATGTGAGCGTACGAAAGTGAAAGACAAACGTACTTCACTAAAAGTAGGCGTAGGAATGAATGTGCGTACACGAATTTGGCAAGCCCTGAAACTCAAAAATCAAGGTATGCGTATGTCGCCTTAAGGTAGTACATGAAAGCCTACGGAAAACTTTAAACTCAAAAATCAAGGTCTGTGTATGTCGCCTTAAGGTAGTATATGAAAGCCTACGGAAAACTTTAAAGTCAAAAATCAAGGTCTGTGTATGTCGCCTTAAGGTAGTACATGAAAGCCTACAGAAAACTTTACACTTAAAAATCAAGGTATGTGTATGTCGCCTTAAGGTAGTACATGAAAGCCTACAGAAAACTTTACACTCAAAAATCAAGGTCTGCGTATGTCGCCTTAAGGTAATATATGAAAGCCTACAAAAAACTTTAAACTTAAAAATCAAGGTCTGTGTATGTCGCCTTAACGTAGTACATGAAAGCCTACGGAAAACTTTAAAGTAAAAAATCAAGGTACCGTAATGCTTCGATTAGACGCCCCGGGCGTTTATTAAATTTTTTGAATTTTTAGGGGGACGCCTATTCGATGGGGGCGTTTAAAAGAGGGGGGCGTCTATTGAATTTTTGTGAAAATCTTCTTTTTCGTAAATATAAACTAAATATAAACATTGATACAAAATTTCCATATTTAAACTTCAAGATCATCGTCAATAAAGACAAAGTTTCCAACTGTTAGTTTAAAATTTGGCGTCTATCGCAAATTTCCATATTTTTATACAAAATGAAAACATTGAGGCTGAAACAATGCAATGTAGTAGTTCTACATGCCTTAATTAGTGTGTCTCTAATAAACGCCCCTCTCTAGAGAGGAGCGTCTATTCGAGGGGGGCGTCTAATAGAAGGGGGCGTTTATTTAAAAATCTCCTGAAAAGGGGGGGCGTCTATTCAAGGGGGGCGTTTAAAAGAAGGGGGCGTTTAATCGATACATTACGGTATGTGTATGTCGCCTTAAGGTAGTACATGAAAGCCTACGGAAAACTTTAAACTCAAAAATCAAAGTCTGTGTATGTCGCCTTAAGGTAGTACATGAAAGCCTACAGAAAACTTTAAAGTCAAAAATCAAGGTCTGTGTATGTCGCCTTAAGGTAGTACATGAAAGCCTACGGAAAACTTTAAAGTCAAAAATCAAGGTCTGTGTATGTCGCCTTAAGGTAGTACATGAAAGCCTACGGAAAACTTTAAAGTCAAAAATCAAGGTCTGTGTATGTCGCCTTAAGGTAGTATATGAAAGCCTACGGAAAACTTTAAAGTCAAAAATCAAGGTATGTGTATGTCGCCTTAAGGTAGTACATGAAAGCCTACGGAAAACTTTAAAGTCAAAAATCAAGGTCTGTGTATGTCGCCTTAAGGTAGTACATGAAAGCCTACAGAAAACTTTACACTCAAAAGCAAGGTCTGTGTATGTCGCCTTAAGGTAATATACATGAAAGCCTATGGAAAATTTTACACTCAAAGAATAAGGATTGTATATGTCACCTTAAGGTAGTACATGAAAGCCTACGGAAAACTTTAAAGTCAAAAATCAAGGTCTGTGTATGTCGCCTTAAGGTAGTACATGAAAGCCTACGGAAAACTTTAAAGTCAAAAATCAAGGTCTGTGTATGTCGCCTTAAGGTAGTATATGAAAGCCTACGGAAAACTTTAAAGTCAAAAATCAAGGTATGTGTATGTCACCTTAAGGTAGTACATGAAAGCCTACGGAAAACTTTAAAGTCAAAAATCAAGGTCTGTGTATGTCGCCTTAAGGTAGTACATGAAAGCCTACAGAAAACTTTACGCTCAAAAACAAGGTCTGTGTATGTCGCCTTAAGGTAATATACATGAAAGCCTATGGAAAACTTTACACTCAAAGAATAAGGATTGTATATGTCACCTTAAGGTAGTACATGAAAAAACTTTTAACTTAAAGAACAAGGCCAGTGTATGCTGCCTTAAGGTAGTCCATAACAGGCTACATGCTCAAATAAAAAATAACATTAGGTACACATAAAGAACAATGCAGTTTTATAGATGAAAAAAAAGGTTTGGTATGAATGTAATGAAGTGAGTAATGAAGTAAAGAAGACAAAAATTTCTGAAAAAATGTTTTTTGATAATTGAAGTTACCCACTTTCACAAAATTTTTCAACTTTACTTCTCAAAAACATTCTATACATGACTTCTATTCAATTTAAAGGGAAATTAAGCTTTAAAATTTCTTATCTGAATTTGAGCATGAATACTTCATTTATCCTAGAGGAACACCTTTTTATGTATAAAAGGTATTCCAAATGAAAAACAAGATGCCCTTACGGGCAGAAAGATTTCTGCAAAATCTTTTGAAGCATGAAAAATGAAATATGTTATGAAATTTATAAAATTCAACAGAAAATGTTGAACGACCTAGGTGGGCTCGAACCACCGACCTTTCAGTTATCAGACAAGTCCACTAGCCAACTGCGCCACGGAAGCACGTGTATTTCGTTATTGTATTATAAACGTTTTGACTCTTCTGTTTACAAAACGTTGAGAATTTATTTTCAGTAAGAAACGATGATCACAGTCCAAGATAGTGATTAGTTTCTTCTTCAAATTTTCTTTTTTAACTGAAAATAATGTTTTATGTCTTAAAATATATTTAATATTGATCAAAGAAACTTTTGTAAATATATCGCTGACATGCCATGCACGGTGCTTTGGTTTCATGTAAGTGCACGCACGAAATTTCAAAAAACCGCTAGGTTTGGACAGTAAGAAAAAAACGAAGAAAAAAAAAACGAAAGCCGGTTGTAATAGCTTTCTTGCTTTCGCAGAAATCTAAAAACTGCTACAAAAATAACTTAGTTAAATCGCCATTACAGCTTTCGTTATAAATATCATGACGTCACAGAGCGAATTTCATTTTTAGAAACATCACACATAGGCAGCACATGATGACATGTTTTTTACGCCTACGTTCTAAAGATATGAGAAAAGGTAGAAAAACAACAAAGAAAACACGAACATAACATAACAATCTTAAACATCAAGAAACAGCAAAATGTAAAATAAGTTTATCGTTAACGATTCAAGAAAAACAAAAAACAGTCATACTGAAGATTTCATTACATCTAAAATATACACATTTTTGTTCAAAAACTCACCTACGCACATATACCTGCTATAAATCTAAAACGAAATACTTTAAATAAAGGTTTTATATCACAAAGCACACCAGAACTTTCATCAACAAAAACAAAATATTGTAGTTTATGTAATCCTTACAAAAAGAGCGATCGCGCTGTGATGTCAAAATTTCCATGGCAGAGCACTGCAATGGCGTCCGTTGTTAGATACTAAATAACGAAAAACTGAGTATAGTTATCATTTAAAATAACTTTTAATGGTCACAGAAGATCAATGAGACCTTTTTGCAGCTAATATAAAAAGTTTTTGATAAAGGCTTAATTTCCCTTTAAATTTCCAGTTTTCATAAAAATTTCCGCGAACGCTGAAATCATGGAGGACTCGGCCCGATAAATATTTTATACGTCACAACTTCCATCAATATTGTCGATGTGCGAGCGTTATTGAGTAAGTTCATTTTATATTCACTTTAAAATAAGTTTTAAAATGTCAAGTTCCTCCTCAAGTGAAGAAATTTTTGCACGTGATAAAATTGAAGCCTCATCTTCAAGCGGCACTGATTCTTCTGATGCTGTGAGTTTTTCAGCAAACATTCGAGTTAGAAACACTTTGTGGTATAACTGTGGATGTTGTAAACCAATGGAAACAGATACTGAATGTTTATGAGAGTCCTGAAATATTGACTGAATTGTTCGATGGTTTCTTCCATTTATTTTGCCATCAGAATAAAAATGCTTTTAACAAACTCAAACTTTTGAAGCAGAATTCTCTACAAAACTATATGTATTTAGTTACAAATTTTCTTTCAGATAATTTGCAATTGGATTTCTTACTTTTCTACATTATTGCATTCCAGGTAGTTCAAGTTTTGGCAATATTTACTTGGATCAAACGTTTCTTGCTTCGACACCTGCTTTGAGAACTTGTTTGATGAAAATAATTTTGTTTCTGTATTCTCCTTACTGACGCAATTTTTTGTCTTGCTTCTTGTGTGGTAAATAAGATCAGAAACTTGTACCCAGCCAAAGAAGGGGAGGAATATGTAAATTTTAAGTTTTAACGATATTCACTATATAAAAAACCTTACTTATTTGAAGACATGGAAGTTCCCTTTCACAAGGCCAATAAAATTTTATTATAACTGAGATGGAGGACTCTTTCAAATCTAAAATTCAAAACACTCAACTTCTTTTCTTCAACACAATGTACGCTAAAATATACTAAGGATAAAAAAACGGGGCTGAAGTCAACAACGAACTGATTATCAATTTTTAGTTATAAAAAATTAAAGTGAAAACCTTATCCGCATATTATCAATAGCTTCTTTTTTACTGGCTTCTTATAAAGATTACCCCCGGTTATGTGAGACAACAAACGAACACATTTGCGTCATTGCCATGAACTCGAAACAAAGAAAAATCGAGGTAAACTTAAAGGAAAGTGTTTTATCTATTTGACTGTCCGTTTGTTAAATTGGTGTAAAAATTTCAGTTTTTGGATAAAATAAAGTTACAGAACTGCTATCATATACACTCAAAAGAAGGATAACTCCAGCTACTTTGGTTGGTGCTAGAGGGACTCTCTTGTGACTATGGTGCGATGTGCAAAGAACATATACTGACGATTCACAAGGGATTGTTTATAATTATGTATTTTCATGGCCTCAATGAATCATGTTTACCTTCCCTTTTAAAACAGTTTTTTTTCGAAATGGTTTGAACATGTAGAAGTTGGAATCCTTGGGAAGTTCTTTTTCACGACGAATACTATGAAGCCATTGCTTTCTTAAAACTGGAAATTTATCAGATGGTAAAATCTGCATGTTGGAGACAGTAATGCGAAGAAAGAATGTAAAATTAGTTTGGCAGTTTGATATTTTCTTTAATAATTTTGAAAATCGTTTTTGAAAAACTTATTTATAAAAATTTAGTTTTTTACTTCACTACTCCTTTAAATAGTACAGAAGTTAAACTCAAGCATCTTGGACTATATTTTGTCATTGTAAGCTACAGCAACCTTCACAATAAATTTTTTTACTGTTTTAACTCCCCAACACCACCCCCCACTCCCATAAAAGTATGAAAATGTTTGTACCAGCATTTTTTCTCCTTTAGTAGGAAGTTTAAAAATAACTTGTAGAAAGATGAAATCATATAATATATAAAATGTTTTCACTTACCAATCACATCATCAATTTTTCTGACGAAAAAATTTTTCTCCTCACATTTTATTTCTTCTTCAATAGGTTGTTTAGCTCGTCTTTTTGGTTTGAATCCTAAAAAGGTTTTTCCAAACCGGTAACCACTTCTATCTATTAGTACAACAGATTTCCTGTTCAGAGAGAAAACCATTTTCACCTTACAATTTCTATTCTACTGTTCTGATTTTATCATTTGTACTCTGAGTTAAAACTTCTATTAATAACTTTGGAAATTCATCTTCATAGACAGTTTTATTTACCTCATGGAAAGCAAATGTTTATCTATAGCTAATGTTTTGGTTTCTAGAAGCAAGCATATAACCTCCGCAGCTTATCTCTGTGGTTGTATTTATCTGTTATGCAGGGGAAATGGGCGCTATTTCCTTTTCGTAACCCCCCCCCCCCCCCCCCCCCCCCCCCCCCCCCCCCCCCCCGTACGAAGGAAATAGTGCCGGAAATGTTTGCACAAATCTACTCACCAAAATTTCGACCTTGACCTAGCCGTTTCATGACTAAGACCATTATGAATTTTCGCGGCCCAGCAAAACCGTGTTTATGATTTTACATATCTACATTTCATTAAATTACTTACAAGTCCCCTTTCTAATAGCGCCACTTTCACTGGACTGAAAAAGTCTAGTACCTAAGTATTCTGACCAACATCAAATTAAAAAGATATACGCTTTGATCTTTGTGAAAACGAGTGTCAAAACTTACGGTCACCATAAGGATAGTTTTTGGAGCATTAACGAAGATGGCAGATATGCACACTTAAATCTTAAAGGTCAATATTGATCTTAGCGTTTTGATTCTAGAAGTGTTTTTCTTCTGTATTACCATCTTTTACGTCAAGGTCATTGCCCAGTGAACATTATAACGAAAACTAAGCCCTCAACAGAGGAAAATGCTACTCAAAACGCTAAGGTGACAGTATTTTGTCACCTTAAGGAAACTGTCACCTTAAGTCATGAAATTGCAGTAAAAAGTGTCACCTTATAGTCTAAATAGTAATATATATATATATATATATATATATATATATATATATATATATACCATAAATCATGAAAAGTTATGTTTGATAAACTAAACTGGCTTATTTGAAAGTGGATTCTACATATATGTTAACAATTTAGTTCACTTTGCTAAAACAAGTGCAGCAGGTTCGACTCCTGTGCCAGGCTTCATTTTGTGGTAAGTATATTACCGGTGATAAAGTGACAGATTGTCTGGTAGTCACACACTTGTTTAATTGAAGTGATTGAAAATTGTTCATATCATATTTATAACTGCTTCTAAATCAAACATAAAACAATGAATAAAAACAACAGCTTCATTTAAAATATTTTTGATATCTCTCTCATTTGAAGGTAGCAATCAACTTGTTATTATTATTGTACAATATTTCTGGAGTTGAAGAGGATAACATTTTCCAAGTATATCAATTAATTATATATATTTTTTAATTCACAAGAAAATTAAAGAGATATTGGCAAGAATAGTAAAACGTAGTAAAAATAAATTTGATGATAGTAATGAAGATAGTCTGGAAAGAAACATTGCAGTGAGAAGCAAATGCAAATGCAAAGGTCTGAAGCAATGTCCTTACCGGGGTAATGGTGTTCCTTGCCTTCTTCGCAGTGTTGTTTAGATCCAAATGTGAAAACAAAAGAAATGTTCAACTAAACAATGTAAACTTGATTAAATTGTTTTGGTCAAGACTAATTATACTAAATATGGGACAAATTCACAGGCTGTCAAGTCATGTGTCATAAAAAATGACAAAAAATGAAAATTTTAAAGGTCCACATCAGTTTTTATACTGCAATCTTTGTACGACCTTCTTACCAAATAATAATAATAAAGAATAATAAAGAATAAAATGGCAAAAAATGACAAAAATGACACGTTTTGAAAAAGCAATGAATGATATCATGAAGATAAAATAGCATTAATGTATAACTCCAAACACAATGAAACCAGGTAAATCTGAAAAAATCTGAAGGGCACTTCTTGATAACGTTATTATAACTTAGCTAGTAAGGAACAAAAAAAACCATTCAGAAATCAAAATCAAAAATCAATTTCTACAAATTATCTGAATTCATGATTCAAGATTTTGTATTTAAAATTGTATTTTGATGTATTTGGAATTGGTATATTAGTGAAAATGTTCCAAAGTAGACAGATATTCGAGCAACTAAACTGTATACAATTTTACTATTTTCAAAATCTTTTAATGAACTGAAAAGAAAAAGGCAATCTAATAATGTTCCTGATAAAAAATGTTTTCTGATAAAAAATGAAAACAAATAATAATTTTGGTGAAAGAAATGAAAATGACGAAATCATTGAAAAAATGAAAAAATGATGCACTTGACAGCCTGAATTTATTCTATGAATGAACTGTGTATAATCTATGCATTCGTGTACCAAGCCCACAAAGAAACACATTCAACCTTCAGATCTTTGCCAATTGCAAAAAACAGCAAATAAATGAATGCCAAAGCTGAGTGTGAGTTATCAAATTCTACATATACATGAATGAAGAAGCAAAATTTCTTGTAAAGAAAATACACACCTTTTTTATATGCATGTAAGAAACACGAGGCTTAAATTCTTAAAATCTCAAGAACCTTGTAAGAAACAAGACATGATGTGAGGTAGGAATGTTCCTCCTCCTTTGGTGAAGCCCTAAATAAGATAAAAAGGCAAAATCTACAACTTGTGCTGAACTCGTCATTGAAGTAGGATCGTTTTGAGATGAGTAAAAGCCACTCAAAACAACTGGAGTTTGTGTCAAAATTTCATTTAAAACTTCGAACTTTTGAAGCAAATCCTCCGCTTTTTTTGCGATACCCGATTTTACGAACTTTATTTGTTTACCACGCTTATTCGCCATTTTGAACTAAAACTCTGTCGCTCGTCCCAGACCTATTTTTTATTGTTCTAATGAGAGATTCCCACTGCTGACATCAGCACAGTGCACCCTGCAGCTCTACTTATAACAGTTCATTATCTTTAAAACAACAGATGTTTTGTAAACACAACTTACATCCTAAGTTTGTTTGTAATTGTGATTTGTCTTTTACCATAGTTAATAGAAATACAGATGGTTTGGAGCCTTTCAATAGCCTATTCAAATATGTTATTCATCGATTTGATCTTTTTTAAAGTGACATGAAGCTGCAAAACAAAAATGTTTTGAAGAATTATTATATGATTTTGACGTAGTAAAGTATACCCGAAGCGATGTTTTCTAGATACTTTCATTTATTTTTCATATTCTGAGCTGTGATCTTTGAAAGTATATCAGAAATTGTTAACGTAATTTTGATCTGAGAAAAAAAGACAAGAAAAAAAACCCGTAGAAACAATACGACATGTTTTTTTATCTTTCAAAAATAAAAAATATAATTACAAAATCCACACTTGTTCTATTAAAACATAGTTAAATACTGAAGGTGCTGCTATTCAATATATTTTGGGATAGAAATATTGAAGCACAACGCGCACTGGAAAATGTATTTACAATTACAAATAAAAAAAGCTTAACTCGTGCCAGGCCAAAATTGTTCAGTAGTTGGTTGTGGGGTGTGCAGGAGTACAAAAGGTATAGGAATTTTTAAAATTCCATCCGCAGATCTTGACAAGAATTGGAGAACACGTTGGTTGGCAGAAATCACGAAGTCAAGAGAAGTTGATAAAAATTTCAAAGCCTTGATAGAAAAAAGTCACGTATATGCATGTGAAAGACATTTTAAACCTGATGATATCGAGATATGTAAGTTAATTTTCTAGTCATTTCAGTCTGTTTCGGATTTTCTAAAAAACATCGATTTTTCGTAATCTAGAGTATTTTGCTCGTGAATAACTGTCGTTTTATTATAGTTGTCGGAGAAAAAGTAACAAGGAAAAAGCTTAAACATGGCGTTGTACCAACACTAAATATGCCGGTAAAGAGTCATGATACCAAGTCAACTGTACAAAATGAAAGAAAACATCGTTCGATCGTTCAAATTCACGAACAGAAAAACTAACTACACGAGCTTCGACGATTTGAAATCAAGACTAAAGAGTTTAAAAACACTTGAAGACTGTGAAATTCATATAAGCCATGGAATTACGTTGGCCTATAAATATAAAAAACAAGACCTTTCCGTACCTTACTTAAAATTGACGCTAGATGAAACTTTAGCCTACACTACTGAAGTTTTTGGTTGGCTCCTTCCGGAAGACCACCATATTTATAAAACATACAAACGTTCTTTGAGAAACATCACTATATCGGAATTAGATCCCACTATTTTCTCTGGAGAAAAATTAACAACCAATAAGATAACAAAATAAGTCACCATTCTGTGTTCATTTTGAAAGAAAATATTCTTTAAATACTTACATTTTCCACTAAAACATTATTTTCACTACCAAAAAGCTCAGATTCCTTTAACCTGACAAGAATACTATCAAAATCGTCTTCTAATAAGTGTTTGTAATCGCTTAAATTGCCAGTATCTTCACTATTGCACGCCAGATTTATTTTGATCTTTGCAGCTTCACGATCACGTGACATGCACTTTCAACATCCGGACGTATAACAATAGGAAAAACACGAGTCACCAAACCATGTGTTTCTATTAACTATGCTTTTACCAAGAGTATATTCATCTAACAAATTTTGTTTTCAAGCTCCTCGATGGAATTCTTAGGATAAGGTGTAGGTGTTACATATCAACTCAATAACAGTCCAAACTATTAACATTTGATATCATAATATCATATTATCCATAACATTGTTCACCTACATTTGGAGCTCGACCAAAACGTTAGTCAGGTAGCTACTTGCAAAAAAAATTGGAAATGAGAGGACAATGTAAAACTACTTTCAACTGTTAGATATCATCCCTTAGAACTAGAAAATCATTACCGGAATATCTGATATTATTTACTGGGCGTGTCCAGTACGATTTTTATTTTGATGACGTCACACAATAAAACCAAAATTTTTTTCGAAATTTTTCAAGTATTATTATATCATTCGATTTTTTATGCTGAATTAAAAGCCCAATTATGTCATGGTGTGATTAAAAAAAAGTTATTAGGGATAAACGACTTGCAACTACATGGTGCTATTTCCTTTTCGCACCCCTCACTCTCCTTCTAGGATGTTTTAGGGTCAGGCTTAGGATTATTTTTTATCTCCGTGATGAAGAGCCAACTAGTAAAACAATATGGCAGATACATTTAGTGGGGTGCGAAAAGGAAATAGCGCCCAACTACATTATGTACATTATTCACTAAGATCCCGATCTTCATTGCCACTATCGCCATCATCATTACCTTCATCAGAAGTATCATAATCAAATTTCAAGCTTTCGCATCAATCGCCACAACCACATAAATCAATGCATTCGAGGCCGTGCGATCATAGTTAATAGAAGAGATGGTTCGGCATGTTGGCGAAATCAAAGGCTTTCAATATCGAAGCTGAAACTGCTTGTCACGTGACGTGAACCTGCACAAGTGTTTTTACAATATGGAATCGCAAGGGGAAAACAATTATTTTGATGGTGAATTATATGAAATTGTGGGAGTATTTGATATCAAATTTCATGAAAGTAGCGATTCCTTTTCTGATGATGTTAGTAGCCAGTACATTTTCACGAAAAAAGCCGCAAGTATCGTGATTTTGTGACTGTTTCTGTTTACATCTTATGTCCTTTTTTCGTATTCTTTTCACTTGATTAAGTAAAAGTAGATCCGAAAGAGGCTCTCTTTTGATATTTTGTCTTCCACGTACACGAATTAACTATTTTTTTAAGATGCAAATGGGTGAATTCCAGTTTGACTTGTGTAACAAGAAATGCGATAGTAAAGTTGGACTTGCTAGACGTGTCCAGAAAAGTCATGTTCTCTTTGCTTAAAATTAAGAGCATGGTGCAACAAACAATACAAATTTTAGCCAAAAGTGACTTGTATCCTCAAAATGTGACTAGTGTGACTACCATAATTTAAATACAAACAATGAAATTTTTAATTACAAAATTAATAAACAGAGAGTGAACATGTTTAGCATGGGTGGTAATTAAAAATTTTATTCATCAGGTGACATATATTTCCATATATATATTTAAATATGATTATTATCATGATAAGAATATAGCTGCACATGCTACTACCTTTCTCTTAATGAAATTATGTGACACGATATTGAAGGAATGCAATATGCAAAACAACCTGCTGGTGCTGATTCAAGCATGTGAAGGAAATTTTCCACCAGATTGCTGAAAACTATGACACAGAAACTAATTCCAGGAGAACACCGTACCTTTGCACATCACAGTAATTACTTGTAGTTTGCTTTAAGTCATCAATTACTTTCTTTCTAAATCCTGGCTCTGGTTTTATGAAGTTTTTGTATTCTGTAAGAGTTCTGAGACTTGGTAATCTGAGTATATTGCTATTTCTCAACTCTTCATAGGTTGATGGTGATTTTATGTCTAATGATAAACAATATCGAATAATCATTAAGTGGTAGTGAGCACCATTTGCAGAGCATGAAAGAATTTTTGTTGCTATTGCCAAAATAACTTCACAAATGGCATGATATGACATGATATTGGCAAGATCATCACTCAGCTCATGATCAATAACAATGCTGGATCTTTGTTATTTCTGACTCATGTCGTCCTGAAGTTGTTTGAAGCTGATTGCATTTGAGTCGTTGTTGTTGCAAAGATAGTTTGATGCATGCTGGTGAAGTGAAAGATATCGGAGTTTAGCAGGTTATAGATTCTTCTTGGACCTACTATGAAAGACTTTGGTTCTGAAGGGTGATGCATTCATTTCACAACAACAACTTGGCTACCTGGTTTAATGAAATGTCACAAACATGTGTACGTATGGTTAGGTTACACTCAAATGTGTAGCATGATGAGTGTTTGGGGTTGGCATGCTGCAAAAGTTTAGCATATACAATCCAACTGTATGAATGGTTTCTACCTGAAAATCATGTTATCTAAAACTTGGCAAAACAATCAGTTAAAAAAAATTCCATTGAACATTTCTACACTGAAGCAAGTGGGACCAACCATTTACACAATTTGAGTGTAAACAAACAATAATTGTTATTTGGTACTTTGGAATTAGTGTGTCCAGGCTTAATTTAAATAGTATGGTTTTATCTCCATTCAAGCTAATTTGCCAGTTTGTTGAGCATTGTAAACTAGAGATTTTATTAGTTACATCGGGAATACTTTCATAGCATATATTTGTTTTTGTTGGTTTTTTTTTTTGTTTTTTCTCTCATGTCTAAGTGCTTCAGTTTTCATGAATGACTTTATGGGCATGTTGAGAGTTGAAAGATCGTTTGGTTTAGCTTCTTTCCAACATACAATTTTCCAGGAAATAAACAAATCCATTGAAAAAATAAAATTATAGATTTAATTTTATTTTTTCCTCTTTTATAGCTATTGTATTTTAAAGTTCCAGCTTCATCATATTATGTACGTTTAATATTTAAAGAAAAAAAGATTACGCAATTATTTGTGTTTGTAGTATTTCAAAGTCCATATATTTTTCGTATACTAGGATTCCATGAAGGAGAAATGTTGTTTTTTGGTTAGTAAGATTTTATTTTTATACTCATTTCATTGCTATGAAATTTTACATGTGCAGGTTCACGATTAATTCTATTCAAATAAATCATACAAAAACATAATTCAATAGGCTTTTGTTAAATTAAACAAAGTCTCCTTAACCATCTCTCTTCTATTAACTATGGTGCGGTCGATACTCGCATACTTGGTTTCGAGCAATTACAGGAAATCAACTCGATGACGTCGACTGGTGCTTCAGGAAGCAACTTCCAGTCAATGGTTAAAACACCAGCCTCCATCTTCCATCCATGACCAATGGGACTTGGTATCTCGGGGTTGTTTTCGAGAGATCTCTTTGTGACTCCTGTCACATATGACACTCGCTTGCAATGACACAGTAAAGCGTCTCTTGTTGGTAGTAGTTTCTGTGGTTCGGGAGCCTTGCGAATCGAACAAAACTTTTTGCAACTGGCTTCGTTGGTGTAATTACATTTAACTGCATACATATCGCAGACAAACGCCTCTATTTTTTGGAGCAATGTTGCATCGATGACAAAAGAGTTCCGCAAATGACGCAAAAGTAACTCGCAACAACTGAAATGCTTTAGTTTTTCCAACTCCATAGAACGCGCTGGTATAATCGTTACCAGTGAGTGCGTGGAGTGCTGGTATCGCATGACAGCATTCAGGACAGGGACCGCGCAGCGTTTTTGAAAGTGGGAGCAAAATATCCTCTTCTGAACGTCAAGAAAATTATGAAATTTCGGTTTTCTAGATTGGCTAAAACGCACTCATAATTTTTAATTAAGCACTCAAGAAATATTTTCATGGGTAAAAGGTGTAAACACGTGGCAAAAGGTTTTCCTTAAAAATATTTATCAATTCGCACGAACAGTCCAACACAGGTAGTTGAAAGTTCGCTGATACGGATTAGAGCAACGCTATCATCCCCTTCCTCAACCAATAGTTTGATTGATTGCAATTTTTGCTCTCTTTTCTGTGAGTACTCGATCAGAACAACGACTTCGGCGATGACGTCCCTCTACCAGAAGCTTCATTTGTTTTGTGGTCATCTTCACCAATAGATTCAATGAGTGACAATAGCAATGGGTAAAGACCCCCGCCGGGTCTGCCGACCCTGAGGGCTATTATATGGAGAGATGAAGATTGCACTATGACGATGTCATCAGAAATAGAACAATAGGAAAATGGCCTGGAAACGAGCAGCTGTTTATTAATAAAAGTGTTCAAAGAAGGTAAAAAATGATTTGCTCTCATATCACAAGAAAACCACTGAAACATTTTTTCTCAATCTTAGCAAAACCGTCCATAAAAATATCACAGCTCTGAAAAAAGTGTTGTTTCGTCTCTTCTCCTGCTGACAGTTTTTTTTTTTGTTGTTTTTTTTTTGTTCTGTTTTTCTTGCAACCGATAAAAATATTGCTGTTTTCCAGACATAATGGAATCTTTAAGCGTTCGAAATAATAGACGGGGGTTCAACATTCTTGAAAATAATCGTGCTACCAAAGTTTTCTTTATTAAAACATTGAACAAAGACATCGAACGTATATTGTTTTAAAACATTTTATTTAAAAGTAACAAGGGTTTTGTTTGTTTGTTTTTTTAAATGATACAATATGAATGATTTTTTTTCATATGTTGCACCCCCTGAATATGTACTTTCGATTTTCCGATTTGTCTAGAAGGAAGGAAAGATGGCGGAGAAATTTTAGTTTGTTGTTGTTGGAATAGCGTGATTTTTCTTTTTGTGATAACTTGTTTAATAAATAATTTTAGGTGCTCCGGTAAAAAAATAATACTGAGTATCTTTAGAACATATTTCACTATCTTTTGAATTGTCCCCTTCATTGCATGGTTTCTCATTTTTTTATGCAAGTAGCTGCCTGACTACGTCTCCCCGCAACTAAAATGGTGGATCATGAAGCAAGTTAAAGCTTATTCCAACATGTCCAAAGTGTGCCGATTGTGATTACAAGAAAAATTCGAAATTCTCCGCTACGAAAACAAATTAGAGCTTCTGAACAAAAGATCAGAAATCATTTCTAAATGACGTCATATGAATAAGCTTATGCTAACTACAAATCTAAAGATTAACAGTTATACTCTTGAGACTTTATTTTCTTTGCTTCAATTTACGACAGTTTTTACGATCTTGTACCTCTGAAGTTTATGATTTTTGTATTTTTTCATCGTTTAGATCATTTTTATGCAGCTGACGATTGTACTCCTGAAACTTAAACTTCTGCAAAAAATAAAGTTTTAAAAAATGTATGTTATCTGGTGATGTAGAAACCAAACCCTGGGCCTGGTTCCAACAACGCACACAAATGTAAAGTTTGCGACAAAGCAGTGAAAATGAATCAAAAACGTCTGATTTGTTCAACGTGTCAGGATACTTGTTCAAAATCTTACACGGAACTTCCCTTTTCAAAATCAAACCTTCCCACGGAGTTGAAGCAATTAAATCTTGAAAGAAATAACAAATATAATGATTTGGAACCCTATATGGAGGTACTAGAACAAGATCGAAACAAAACCTGTATTGCACACCTAACACTCGGTGTCTAAGTTGAACTATTCATGAATTTTATACCATGTTAACCACGTATAAGTTTGATATCATATCCATGGTAGAAACTTGGTTATTAACAGTTATTAACATATGTAAATATCCCAGGATACCATTGAAATCGAGAAAACAAGCGAGGGGAGGTGGTGGAGTATTTCATCAGACATTCAAATACAGAAATGACACAATAAACATTAAACCTTTGCGGTAGAATAAAGTTATTTATTGATTTTGGCATCATGTATGTGAATCATTTAAATAACAAGAGCCATAATGGCACAAAACGGTAGCAGCATTTCAACTCGCAATGTACAAAAATAAAAAGATTCTAAATTAATTAGTCTGAAAGCCCCATGAAGCTTCGTCGAACTTTGTTTATCTCTTAGGCTTAAATTAAGGCAATTTTCATTTGAAAAAGTGTAAACAGGGCTTAACTAAAACCACCAGAAAACTATTTGATACAAACAAAAGAAATATGCACAATACACGAAACTATGTTTTTTTTTATATCAGAGTTTTTTTTATAAAAAGAAAGCTGTAAGACCGGAAAGAAAAAAAAACAAACGTCATCTAAAAATATAAGAAACGAAGTAAAACCGTTTCCAACTTTAATCCAAGACATTTTTGTAGACAAGCAAACCAAATACACACGTACAAAATATAAAAAAATGTAAAATGCTTTTAAAAGGTTTAAGTTCGATGAATTTTGATGAATCTTTGTAACTGCAAGAAGAAGAGAGCTTCGAACTTCGACGTTCCAAAACCAAAGCTTAAGTTTATTTTAACCGTGTTTCAAATTAGGTGCAACTAAAGTTCCCCACCGTGTTTTTAATAGGAAAATGTTTATTTAATGGCGAATCTATGGTAAAATACTAAAAGAACGTATAAAGAATGTTTTGATAGTTATAAAAATTATTAGCCTCCGTTCTTTAGTTGCAATTTACGCAGTTTCGGAAGCGACATTGGTAAGCTGCACAGGCTAAACTGCCATTTCGGTCGGTAGTAGTAGGAGGAGGAGGAGGAGGAGGAGGAGGAGTAGTCCAAGGGTGTTTTAATACGGTATTCGCTTCGCTGCTACCGTAAAAAACAAAGCAAAAGCTTTTCGCTATGTTATACCATCATCAGTACTGTTACAAATGAAAGTTTATAAACATTGCATAAAATATATTTACAAGTTGGTAAAATCTTTGATGACGCTTTGATGTGTGTTCATTTTTCTGGCAAAATGGGAGTTCGATCAAACAAAACATTTTAGTCTCCGAAAATAGAAATTCAGGAATCAAAAGCTCTTCTTCTTCCTTATATTGCGACTGTTGCTTGTTGGTGAATTGACTGATTTTACGTTCGGTAAAACGCTTGGGCAGCTTTTTCGTACTTTTCTCGGATGATTCGTTTCTCTTCCTCGAAGTTTAGCACCGCATATATCCCTTCCCATAAAGAGGTGAAAAAACACTCATATACCACATCAGCTCCAGTATACCAAGAAGATTAACGTGTGAAAATTTGCTACCTTGTGAATACATCAGGTGATCATGATTAACTATTTGCAATATTAAGCATTAAAAAGTAATACTTCGAACCTCGTAAGAAACAAGAAAGATTATGACCTGAAATAATACATTAGCGACTTAAGCCAACTGCCATTATCAACGTTTTACGCAACTGGTTGTGCTGAACCAAATAATCATTGATTGCGTCATCACCCACGCCCCTTTGATTCACACATGATTCACAAGCCTTCCTGTACCTTGGATGAATACACTTAACATTTTAAACCTACAAAACAAAATAAAACGAACTAAGAAGAATTGCATATCAAACTTAACAGGAAAGAGACTGGGTTGTATTCAGGCCAGTGCGGAATGAACTCAAAAAGCTGATAAGATCTACTAAATAATTTTTTTACCTACTAGCATCTTCTTCCAAAAAAATAAAAAGTGTGTGGAGAACCATACATAGAACTTTCAAACCTCATCCTGCAAGAGCCACAAAGATGTCACCAATATTGTTGAATGAACATTTTAATTCAACAGCATTTCGTTTGACTGAACACAATCCCAAATCCCAACAAACACTGCTCAAACCAACACGACCTTACAATTGAAGCCAACAATGTACAGCCAAGTCGGATAAAAAATCATCTAAGAGTGACAGTTCCACAGGATTTGATACCATACCAGTAAGATATTTGAAACCAGTTGGAGATAACATAGCATCACCTTTAACCAATACATTAAGCAACTGTTTGCAAAGCAATGTAAAATTGCAAGAATATCATCGATCTCAGAAGTACAGGTGCCAACAAAGCCAAAACAGTTTAAACCAATATCAATTCTCCCAGTGCTGTCAAAAGTATTCGAAAGAATCATTTTGGAACAAGTAAAGGAATTCACTGATGTTCAGGGACTTCACAAGTCTTCACAGTCTGGATATCGAAATGACCACTCCAATAACACTGTTATCAAATCTAAGAGATGATATTCAAAAATCTTTAAATAATAGCGAAGTCACATTTGCTGTTTCTGCAGATTACAGCAAAGCCTTTGACACTATAGATTATGAACTGTTCAAGTTCATTTTTACAGTTGGTTTGGAATTACCTTAGTGGTAGACACCCGTTTGTGTAAGTGAAAGACAAAAACTCACAGCATTTAAAAGTTACTGCAGGGTTTCACAAGGAAGCGTCCTTGGTTCTGTACTATTCAAAGCTTTCAACAATTTCGAATGTCTTTATTGAATTTTCGATATTTTTTCGAATGTTTTGATTTTTGGTTGACGCGTCGCTTGCATTTTACTCACTCTAACTTCAAAATGGCGGCCACAAAAAGCACTCGCAAACGCAAGTCATGTGCTTGATTTTGACAATATATGCCAGAAAAACAAAAATTAAAGATTTTTCCAAGTAGTGGTTACAGCAAAAGTATAGTTGTTTATAGCAAAAAACATATGCCTGACAAACGTCTTTGGCTCCGAAGCCCTGTCTGACCAACCCAAAGCAGGCCAAAAAAGGACTTTGATTTAATCCATAAGTCTGAGATCAAAAATTTTCAAGTTATTATCTTGGATACTGGGACACAAGAAAAATCATTAGTCTGAGGAATATTCCAAGTTCTAAAGACGTGTCTGACCCAAATAAAAATTGTCCCAAGAAACGGCTTCCATTCAACAGATAAGCATCAGTATAAAACTTTCAGGTTATCATCTCTGACCATTGGACATCACAAAAATCATTTGTCTGAATAGTCCCAAGATGGTAATTTATTTTATCCATAATCTTCAGTTTAGCCTTTCGAATTCCCTAAATTAGCAATCTTTGCCTGAAAAATGAAACAGAGCTCACGTTTACTGTTACTATAGCTTTCAAGATTTCTCAACCAGATATGATAGTCCTTCGTTAAAAGTCGGTATTGCTTATAATAACTTAATCCATTTGTGGAAACCCTTTCTGGCGAAGAAAAAGAAACAGTTGATTCCACTTCCAGGACGGAAACTTGTACAACAACAAATAAATCAAAATGGTCACGAAAAAGATAAACATTTGTAAGTTCGGATATTGAGCCGTACCATAAAATAACTAAAATGACAAACCTTCAATTAATGCCATTAGGATATGCAACGAGACAATGGATTCCGAACAACTGGCAAATAATGATTTACTTTGAATGATCACGTTCAGCGCTCTCCCAAGAGATACACCAATGTAGTTTGGCTGGAATTCCCAACAACACAGAAGTGAAGCGCCTACTAAAAAGATATGGTATCTTTTAACTATAAATCATCTACAGCAATTGTTAGGGAGATAATGGAACGAACGCAAAAATTAGTTGCAGAATGTGAGAAACATGAAATTGCCGTTGAAATTCACATTGAAGAGAAACCAGAATTTGACGACAATTTTGTTTCACTGGCAACAATTCAAACCGAAATGGCATTTTTAGTGGACTTAAAAAAGTACATCGCAGAATCAGGAGGACCCTATCTTTATACAAAATGTGGTTTCATTGAAAAAGTATCTCTTCCTTTGTTTCTCTCAGGCAAAAGCTACAAAAAGTGTAATGGGATCCATCGGAAATTGAGCACTTCAATTCAAACTTAAATTGAATTTAAACCCTCTTAGCAAGAAGGTCACCTTCAAACATTTGAAGTGTTAGAGAATGATTAACCAAAAATAATTGGTAGAGAAAAGGAAAGTTTCTTGCGGAGCATTCCAAAGAGTTGATTATGAAAGAAACATGCAAAGGGAATCATGGGAAAGCGGCGATATATTGGTTTGGATTTGTTGATATGATGCAACTTTATCATGAGTTTTCAAAAAGATTGGAGATTCCTTTAGCAATAAGGGTGACCATAAACCTTTGAATATCTTAATAAATATATCGAGCATTGCTTGTGACCCACAAAATAGTTTTAACTGTGATAACGATCCCGAAACTACAAGAAGTTAATCAAATTTTTGCCTTTGAAGCTGAAAATTATAAAGTATCGAGCCAACATAAAAGTCTTGTTTCAGTATCCATGATGCGTGATTTGTTAGGTAACATTTTGTGCTACGCCCAGCAAGTAGAAGTTGATACCCGTTGACACCTATTTCTTTAACTCTAAGCCATGGTGGAACAATGCAAATGACGCTCAAATCAAAGCTTCTTCAAGAACGTGAAAATAGAATTGTATCAACCCCACCTTTACACGTTAATGTTACAGTTATTGATAGTATTTTTTCCCACTCACTACACCCATCCCCTTAAATCTGCAGTGATCTAATAAGTTTTTTTATGAGGCAGGTGTGCAAACAAAGAGGAGATGAAATTCACTTGGTTTTCGACTTGGTCTTAACTTCCATAAGGGATACTGAACGAAATAAAATCCAAAAATTATATCCGTTACATCAACATCAACGAATTGTTTGCTCACTTCAGACATATTTACTACTTCACTTCAAACGCACAGTCACCCTGCAAATCGTTGTCATTTTGTCATGCTACACCACCTCCTTAAATAGAAAAAGGAAGATGAAACAATTAAAGCTACTTGAACAGAATTCTCAACTGGCAGAGGAATGTAAATTATTTATATTTCTATTAACAGTGTTAATCTCATCACCGTATTTTCAATAACTAATCAGCTAACGTAATTATTCCTAATTTATTTTGATTACCTCTGTCGAATAAGACCCCAAATGAAGTCCGTCAAGTGCCAATGTAGTGTTCAATAATGCCTCCTAATGGTGTGCGATTATTTGAGCTAAAGCTGTTTAAAGCCTTTTCATTTCTTTACATGTTTACCTTTCCATGTTCTTGATGACAAACCTTTAAATAAGCATACGAAGATAGTTTGAATTTATCATGCATTTGAAATTAGACCTCATAGTCATAACGACTTCAGATGAGTAGAGTTTCGTCGTCCTCGTCGTCTTCGTAGTCCTCGTCCCCGTCCTCGTCCTCGTCTATGACTTTTAGGGATGTGTTTGGTCAGTACTGTTGAAGTGCAAGGAAGTCCATGCAAGTCAGAAAATCAACAAAAAATGCTACTGTCTTGCCGCCGTAACCGGCTTCATTTTTCAGGTACTGAATTGTGTTAAAATAAATCATACAGTATAGTTGTCATTTAATAAAATAATTCTTCTATGAAGTCATTCATATCAGATCTTGTGAATTCATTTCAGTCTGTGTGAATGAGTCTCTATTAAATAAAATAAAACTAGTTGGTAGCTACAGCTAAAATGCCCCGCCAAAGGCTTCAGCTTGTCTACAAAAAAATCATAATTTTCATGGATTAAGCAATAGAATGTGCGTGCGCTCAACTAAATTTCCTCCTTGTCAAAATTAATGGGCTACTATGATATTATAAATATTGTGATATGTGATATTGTGGTATTATGATATTGACAAAACAAGTTTTTCTCTTCAAGAATGACTCACTGTTTACCTTTTATGTCTAGAAGGAAGCATAGAAGCTGTTTGTGTTATCATATTTCTTAGGTAGTGGATGTTGATTTGTTTGCAGAGTTTAGAATAAAATATCTTCAAAACAAAAACGCACTGGTATCTCTAGGTTTTTGCCCGCTAATATTTGATGTATGGTTTACTCATTTTCATTTTTCTTATGACTGGGAAAACTTCATAACTCATAGAGAAACTAGCATCTAACATACCTATAAAATTCCAAAATATTCTTGCTTTTTCTTCGCTTTCAACAGCAACTGGTAAATGTTCCAAAGCCGTGCTTTCGGCTAAGGACTTGAAACTGCTTCAATCAGCACTAATAATCGCATAAATTAAGCCACGAAGCAAAATAGAACTTCGTAGGCGAACCCGTGCAAATTTCCGTCTCTTTGACTGCCATATTTTTAACGGAAGCAACTCCAGCGCGTCCGCAAACTTAAATGTCCTTCTTCAAGCTTAAATGTCCTCCTATTTCAACATGGCAAATAATTTGAGTTTCTATTAATGCTTAAAAATGGCTTAATTTCCTGTCAATGCTCTTAAATGGGACACATAGCAATTAATAATACCATTTGGTTTTATAACGATTGTCTTATGACATTCCAAACCAACGAATCGCCTGTTTATAAGCATACTTATTTAACTCGTCATAAACGAACATTTTCATTCTCAAGAAAAACAAGCTATGCATAAACAAGTAATCTACACAGTCTTATTTGTTGTCCTAGCCGTTGGCCAAGGTAACACATATTTCTTAACACATAATTCTTAAACTTTTAATTTATTTTATTTTAAAGATTCTCTTGATTTACTTTCGTCACAAACTTTATAGGGCTCGCAATAACTTGCTATGAAGGTCATATAAATACTAACACCAATGTCTATGAACTTTCCAAACAAGTATGTCCACTTGGAAGTAGCCATTGCCTAAATATGTCGTTGACCATATCTTATTTGGGGGTCGAATTGTCCGTGAATGCGTTCCACTGTTACATTGGTGCATGTGGCAGCGAAGTCTGTTCCTTGTTGTCATCACAACTTTCCCTACCTGCCGGTACAACTATAACAAAATGTGAGGTGAGTGATTTTGCAGTTTAACTTGCCCTCTCCCAAATGCTTATTAAAGCTTGATAGTTTGTTAAACAAATTATCTAAGAATCTAACAGTCAAGTCATTAGTATAGAATAACGCAGCTCATCAGAATGAAGTGGAACTGTAGGGTTTGATAAAACGCCAACGTTAATTTGAAATTCAAGTGTAATAAGATTGTTGAATCAACTTAAACTATAGTCTGTTCACCACATTCATGGCCAAATCGTTAGCTTCAGTCTGATAAGCTTTCTCATTAGCACATAAATTAAAAAATATAAAACATAAAAAATACGACCATAGTATGTTTTAAAACTGGGGTTGAACATATGATTCCATAGAAAAGTTGAATAAAGATTATTTTTTCCAAAATTGCTATATTGTGTCCTTTAAAAAACCTTGTTGACTTTAGGGCACCCGTGGTGGAGTAAAGTATTTAAAATACCCGTGGTTTCTCCTCCTCCTCCTACTACTACTACTCCATGTTAGGAGCGTTTTCGTGCGGCGTTTACATGACATCGTTGCCGAATTTGCGAATTTGGACAAATTCGGACTTCCAGTTGACCAATTTTCATGAAAATTTGCACAGAGCACAATTGAAAGGTGCTGATTTCGAATTTGACAATGATATTGCCAGGTTTGACTAAAATTGGGCAATTTAGGCCAAATTTGGACCAAATGTCGAAAGTTCTTCAATTTTCATGAAATTTTGCACGGATCACAATTGAAAGGTGCTGATTTCAAATTTCACAATGATTTTTCCATGTTTGACTAAATTTGGGCAATTTAGGCCAAATTTGGACCATATTTCCAAAATTCTTCAACATGTATTAGATTTGATAGGTGCTGATTTCAAGTTTGGCAGTCATTTTGTCAGATTAGTTTAAAAATGGACAATTTGGGCCAAATTTGGACCAAATTTGGAAAGTTCTTCAAATTTCACAAATTTTGCATAGATCACATTTGAAAAGTGCTGATTTCGAATTTGACAATCATTTTGTCAGATTTGACCAGAAATGGGTCATTCGGGCCAAATTTGGACTTAGAAAGTTCTGCAATATTCATAAACATTTGTACAACGCACAATTAAAGTCTGTCTCAAAATAATCTGCAGTTGAAACAAAAAGGCCTGTAACTTTTGATAGAAAATTCGAATCATAAAAATTAATTTTGGAGGTTTTAGAGTATCATGAGTACTTAATTAATGTTCTAATTTTGGCAGTAAATTCGCAATTTTTAGCGGTTATTTTTGCGATACAAAAATTCGAGCTTTTTTTCTACTTGTCGTATAATTTTCATTTTTACACCAAAGGTAGATATATTTTAGACTAAGACTTGTGCCAAATTTCAAGCAGAACCAATAAGTATTTCGGAAGATATTGGCTCATGAGTACCCCTTGGTGGTGATTTTCTTTGAAAAGACAAACTTATCAGTTTTGTATCAAACAAGGGGATTATGTTAATAAGGAAATGATTTTTCTGTAAAAAATTATGTTTTACGATGCGTTTAACAACCTTTTAATAACATGCTTTGTGCATTGGGAATTTCAATTTTTGCAACCTTTAAGTGAGAGTGAGAATGAAACTACTGAGTGATTTTATTCAAATTTATTTATTTTTTGTATATGTATATATTGTAAATTTTTGTACATCTTATTGTATCATATTTTTTTTTCGGTTTTTTCTTATAAAATGTTTTACGTTGTGTTTCAATCTTTTTTTTAATATTTCATATTCTCTCATTCGTTAAAAGTAATTAAACAATACCTTGCATTGTTTCTAAATAATGATCCATTTTTGTTAAAGATCTAACGACTCTTTTTATTCCCTTCTGATATGTGTCATAAATGTGTGATTAGTAAACCCCCGTCTTTATCTAAATCAAAAAAATATTGACAGCCATGAAAAATCACCACCAAGGGGTACTCATGGGCCAATATCTTCCGAAATACTTATTGGTTCTGCTTGAAATTTGGCACAAGTCTTTGTCTAAAATATATCTACCTTTGGTGTAAAAATGAAAATTATACGACAAGTAGAAAAAAAGCTCGAATTTTTGTATCGCAAAAATAACCGCTAAAAATTGCGAATTTACTGCCAAAATTAGAACATTAATTAAGTACTCATGATACTCTAAAACCTCCAAAATTAATTTTTATGATTCGAATTTTCTATCAAAAGTTACAGGCCTTTTTGTTTCAACTGCAGATTATTTTGAGACAGACTTTAGAAGTTGTTGATTTTGAATTTGCCAGTCATTTTTGTTAGATTTGAACATAATTTGGCAATTCGGCAATGTTGTATTTTTGAGACTACAATCCCGGACAAAATATTGTGGCAAAAGCATGAAATTCACGTCATGAGGCCCCCCTTCCCCCACCATCAATGTTATCAATGTTTGTTGGAAGCTCTGGCTGGACACAACTCAAAACATTGATGCTGGGGGAGGGGGTATTTGAATTCTTCATGAAAAACATCAGTTTTGCCACAATTTTTGTCCGGGATTGTCTGAATTTTAAGAATAAAAATGGAAAGGGGTCTTCCTAGTATAACAACACATTCTTTCAAGACTGAGATCTCCCACAACATGTGTTGGCAGCCAGGTTGCTCCTTGTCACAATTCGTGTAATTTTACACAAAATCAAAACAAAAAAAACATAGCCCTACTGAAAACAGGCTTTTGCAGCTTGTCAATATTTGTCAATTCAAACATGTATATACATACTCTATATAATGCTGTCATGAATGTGTGATACAAGAAATAACCAAAGTTTACGTGGCATACTGGGTCAAATGATGAACAATACAAAGTCGTCTACCAAAATATATACCAAATGTATGTGAACACAAAACAGAAAGATAATTTTTCTCTGACAAAAACAGATATACCCTATATATACGTGTCATAATAATAACATAATATATAATAATATAAACTTGTCTATGAAAATATATACAAAATGTGTGTGAACTCAACAGAAACTTTTTTCTTTCAAGCCGTGTAAACGAAACTAAGTGAACACCAAAATGGATGACAGTCAGTGGGACGCACTTGGTTTTACGCAAAGCCTTAAGTGGTTAGTCGAGGAAGGAATTTTTCGCTTGTTGCAGTAGGTCACATTTCTAAAATATCCAAAACAACATTTTGCGACACGTCACCAACACGTCACCAACACGTCACCAACTGTAAAGAGTGTTTTCATTGGGAATTGTAACACGTCACCACACGTCACCACTTTTTTTTTATAAGAAGAGTATATTATTTTATTACTATCAAAGAAAGTTGGTGACGTGTGGTGACGTGTTATAATTCCCAGTGAAAACACTCTTTACAGTTGGTGACGTGTTGGTGACGTGTTGGTGACGTGTCGCAAAACGTTAAATGTAAAGTAAAAGTAAAAGTAAAAGTAAAAGTTTATTTCGTTTGTCCAAAACTGTTCGTCTTTCTTTCAATAAGCCTTTGCAAATCCAAGTCTTTGTTTCTTATCTGCTTCTGTGAGGAGCCGTACTCGTATCCGTTCCTTCTCAAAACCCCGCTCGCAGCTTTGTTGCTTGTTGTGTTACCCAGTCCGGCTTCCTCCTGAATATGCTTAAAGGAAATTGTAGCACTGCTATTCCTAAGCGCCCGTAACGCCCTTACAACATCCCGTTCCATTCCCGGAGTTGTCTACTTGGGCCTTCCCTTGTTTTCGTGCCGCAGATCTTCTTTCTTTTCCATTGGTAACTTGGCAAGGCGGTAAACGCTTCCCTCTGCAAACTGCAGATACGTGCCGCAAAGCTCGTGGCAACTGACACCAAACTTCTGGTGGAGAACCCTCAAATCGGACGGATTCTTCCACGGTGATCTTTTACGTGGTCATGTTTTTGTCGATATGTCTTGTTTATATATACCTAAAGTAAAGTAAACAAAATGCTTTGTTGGTGTTTACATTGCAAATAGTATTTTAAATTACCTATTTGCAACTTTTGTTTATTTACCAAAGTGGTAGCAACAAACAAAACTGTTTTGTAATTCATTCCCACATCCCCACAAACTTGTTTACATTTACAGTGTTTACTGAATAACAGAGACAATAATAACAATAGAAAAGTACACAAATTGCATCTGTAACCCTCCAAGTAAAATAAAGAACTTCTAAGTAGTCAGACATTACCAAATAAGCAAACGTAAACATTAGAAAATCTATACACAAAATGACTAAGTCATGCAAAAATTCAGACAATCCCGGACAAAATATTGTGGCAAAAGCATGAAATTCACGTCATGAGGCCCCCCTTCCCCCACCATCAATGTTATCAATGTTTGTTGGAAGCTCTGGCTGGACACAACTCAAAACATTGATGCTGGGGGAGGGGGTATTTGAATTCTTCATGAAAAACATCAGTTTTGCCACAATTTTTGCCCGGGATTGTAGATATGCATCGTTGTGTTACGTCCTGAAGTCTTCAAGCCAAGCGGCTTCTTGTTTTTTTAAATAAGTGTTACATTGAATGTATTACTGACATTTCAACGAAGGCCTATTGTTCTTATAATTTCATCAAAGCAACTTATATGCACGATGTTTTAGTATTCATAAATTATCTACGATGTTTGTATCTAACCTCTTGAAAATTCTAAAAGTTCAGACATAAGAGTTAGCTTTACAGTGTGTCCCAGAGAATTTCGGTCTGAGATTTTAACAAGCTATAACTTTTCACACATATGTCGGATTTTAGAGATTTTTACATCATTCGATAGCTTTTCTGTCAAGGATTTTAAAAACCTATATTTTAAATAATTTAGTCCAACACCGTTTTGGTAAAAAGGATTTCTTTAAACTGTCATGGTCATTAACTCCTTAATGGTTAATAAAAGTAAGTTTTCACGTGCAATTATTCTTTTCTTTATTAAGAACATCTCGTGGTGTTATTGAACACACTAAAATTATAATCTCATCACAAAGTTAAAAACTGTGAGACGGGGGCTTCTACAAAATGTTTTGACATCATATGAGCAATCTTTAGTTGCTATACAAAAACGTTTCTCCACTGAGAGCCAGAGTCTATCAGAGTTGAGAAGTAAAATTGTTGACGCAGCAAGTAATATTAGACAAAATCAAAATTATATTCGCCACTCTTTATGACAGGAAGAGCAAATCGCTGTGTCCAGAGAAACGGGGCACATGTTGAGACAGCTTAAAGTTTTGTTTTTAATGACTCTTGTCTTTTACAGTCACTTGACGTGTTATGGTTTTTTATAATGACCTTTGATAGCTGTTATTGAAAGATGTGTTAATTAACCATTAAGAAGATAATTGGATTTTTTTATGGTAAAATCCTTAATTGTTTCCAAACTAAAGGGTTTTGGAGAACAAAATGTATATTTTTAAAATCTATGAATAAAATCCTATCGAATGGTGTAAAAATTGCTGAAATTTGATATATGTGTGAAAAGTTATGAGCTGTTAAAATCTCAGACCGAAATTCTCTGGAACACACTGTATTTATGATAGCGATCATTAAAATTTGAAAGGTCACCGAAGCGTTCAGCAGTGTTCACACATGAATGTAGTGAACAAACTATAAACTGATTGCTATTTGCCACAACTAAGAGCAAAAATGTTGTTACAGAACGCTTACTTTTATTTTGAATTTAGCCTAATTGTTGTGCTACTGATAATTGCAACTTCACACCAGTCACAACTCCTTCAACTTCAACAGGTAAAAAAACTTTCCATTTGACTTTTCGTAATTGGGCATAAACTTCACCATGTCTTAAAATGAAAATGGTATCTTTATATTGCTTCATGTTTTTTTCTTTGCGCTGTAAGAATATCAGTTTTGTTCTCGTATTAGCTTAATTAGCTGAATTTCCTTTTAAACAATGTTTCCGTACCTAGTTCCGCTTGCATTTGCTCTGGTGTTATACAATGTGTTTCCAAAAAATTGGCAATAGAAAATATTAAAGGATTTTTTTAATATATGCTTACAAATTTTATATCAATGGAATCCTTATCTTTTCGTCACTCCTATGATGTTTTTTTTTGTAGGAAATGGGAAAAGAAGAAAAAGAGAAAATCAAAAAAAATAATTTTGGAAAAACTTTTGTCTTGACTTTTGTCTTAATTCATCGTTAAGAAATTAATGAGATTTTCCAAACTTATTTTTTCCATTTTCTTTTGTTCTTATTATTATTTATTTTTATTTTTTTTCTAAAACATGTGAAAATCATTTATAAAACAAGTCTTGTGTGAATTGATAAAAAAATGTCGCATAAGTCATAATCATAAGAATGGCAGTCAACCCGATGTTTTTTTTTGCATGAAAAAATAACCTTTTTATCAGTATCTATGGATAACTAATTGCTGTCTTATATGTAAAGAAATCCAGGTGTCACACAATCTTTATTGATAGCATCGAAAGACGCATCGTCATCATTCAGGAACTTGAACAGGTCATTTTCACACACCAAACCTGAAACCAATAAACGAAAACTTGTTTACGACAGAGACTGTTGCCATAGTGACCTTGATTCTCACGGGATTCGAGAGAAATTAAAATCTTTAAAATGAGAAAGTATTTAACAGAAGTCCAGAAAAGGTCTATGTTTGTCATTACTGTATGTGTAAAAAAAATTTATTAAAAATCAACTTTTACTATCTCTGGCTTGGCGATGGAAAAGAATTCAGTTCGCAATTGTGTCTAATTACAAGAACTTCATCTTTTTAGACCAGTTAAAGTTTCACATTATGTTTCATGACAGTTTACATGAGCATTACAGCCTTGCATGTCAAAGATGCTTTGCTAATTTTCAAATGATCAAACCTAATTAAAGTTTCATTGAGAGGTGACGTTTCGTCCCTGGATGAGAAATTCATGTATAAATATACCAAAATGAAATGAAAATTAAAACTTGCAAATGAAATTAAAAGGTTACAATACAAAGTTAATTAAGATAAGTTATTTTCGGCAAACCAATCTGAAATCGAAATTGATTGATCTGCAGCAGGTTTTCATCACCATTATCACATGTGTTATATCGAAAATATATAGCCAAAACCCTGTCGACGAGGTATTGGGAGCAAGATATAATATCAGGGAAGGAACTTTTGAGATACTTAAAGAAATTCGGTGTTCTTTTTCGCCTTTTAAATTCAAAGCTCAAATATTTAGGTGAGTCAAGAATCTGTTACAAAGGAACGCAGGTAGGGGTAAACACTCCTTATAACAGAACGGAGGTGGCATGTCGTGGTACCAAAGTATGTTCAAAAGTATCAGTGAATGTGATCGCATATGGTGTAACAACTCTGATTACAGCGTATGACTGTACTCCATTCACTATGTCAAATTGTGACAAAACATGTGAGCTGGTCAAAGCTGTTATACCTGATTATACCGGTGCATTTATTGAAGGATGTCAGGTTGGTAAAACACGATTTCTTCTGTTTTTATGTTAGCTACATGGAAGATGACAAGGATGAACATATTCTTTGAAGAATGCAAAATAGCTTAAACACTTAACCTTGACGAAAATGAATTTTCTTGTTCAATGTTTCTTATTTTCGACAAAACAAATGTAATTGGCACTAGACTCTTTCGTCGGATCATGTATGTTCGTGGTAAGGAAAGCCACAGAAAAATAACAAATCAAAACGGATAAAAATGCATTCATGTTGTTTTACTAGGCAAGCTGTTGCTCTACAGATCTGTGTAACAGCGACACACCAAAAGTGCAAACTACTGCTCCTTTTTCATCATCATCAAAAGCAACAATTCCTCCAGGTAATCTATTGTTAGTTTACATT
The DNA here is from genome assembly GCA_027922465.2 of Turritopsis dohrnii. Taxonomy (NCBI): domain Eukaryota; kingdom Metazoa; phylum Cnidaria; class Hydrozoa; order Anthoathecata; family Oceaniidae; genus Turritopsis; species Turritopsis dohrnii. The sequence goes on along the minus strand of BQMF02000656.1, from coordinate 55,397 downwards.
ATCTGTTTCATTTGAGATACCGTGTTTCTTCTATTACCCATCATACCATAAATATTGCAATTATCCGTCTTTTTCACAAAGATAAATACAAAAATTGTTCTAGTAATAATTAATCCATTATCTTAGGAAAACTAGACTAGGTTTCCTGTGCGAATAAAAAATAACGTAAATTCCGACTTCCCAATATTATGTAACGGGGCTTAGAGCGACTGGATCGAGGCTGAGGTAATTATTCCAGTAAAGGCCCTAATGCTTATTAAAGGGGAGGGGAGGCGCTTAAAAGAGGAAACACGGTAGATATAGTATACTACAATTTTGCCACTAATTGCATTACTTAGGTCACTTGTTATTGACTGTCCATTCAGATCATGATGAAAACCACTCCAGACCTATTTCGTCTCTGAAATTCATAAGGTGTTCCAAAACTTTACCGTAAGACACCTTTTATCCAGTGAGCATTGCTAATAGCTGTTGCCTGTGCCAGGTTGATCTCTGTTCATTTTAGTTATTTCTACCAATCATAGCAACTCAAACAAATGAGTGTAGTCGTTTATATACTAATAACAAAGCCTGCCAGGAGAAAAAAACTCATGCTAAAAATAAATGGTAATGAAAATTAATTCCCTTTCTATTATCTTGTTGACAGTATTACACATACAGACCAGTTTTGAAAACTCAAACTCCCAGGAAGCTAGGAAACCCTTTCGTGTTATTAAGGGCTTGAGTTAAGGAGAGATGAAATTGGAAGAAATTACACACAAAATATTATGTCAAGGTATTGACGGAAAACTCGCACTACTAAGGAACTTTTAAGATTGAGCTCTTGATCTTTCGAGGAATGTGAAATTGGTAGAAGTTACACTATATAGTATGCTGCCATATAAAAGGTTTGAGTTATCTAGGAGTTCGAGAACTCGATTGTTCGAGGAGTTCGAGAACTTGATTGTTCGCGTCCTCGGCTGTTGATTGTATCTACATATTATATACCTAATTAATACGAATTACTACTACACTGTTAACTACTACCTAATCTCGCGAAACTTGCATTTTCTACGAATTCTGAATTTAGACCCTTGACATCATACCTGTCACTTACTCTTTTACAGATAAAGTAGTTACAGATAAACAGCCCAATCCCTTAACATTTCATTGCAATTTTATAATTATTTTTTCCCAACCTTTTTCTGATTATGATTTTCTGATCAATTCTAACCAGAGTTTAGATATCAACAAGTAGCTGGTTGGCTTTAAGACTTCAGGACGTTTGATAAATATCTAGTCTCAACAATACAACATTGCCAAATAATGATCAAAACGACTCGCAAATTTCGAATTTAGTTGAATTGTTTCTAATATTTCATTAGGTTTTTAAAATCTGATGACGGCATTTTATTAAATTACTAGCATGTAGTTTTAGCTAAAAATGCCCCCGCGCTCAAGCCTTTCAATTTGTACACACAGCAAGCTATACATTGCAAGCCTATACAACGGAAACAAAAACAAAAAAAACTTGGTTACTTTTTGTGAACTCTTAGGCCTATGTCACACTGATGCTAATATGCCTTTCAAAAAGTGTAAATAAGCCTTAACAAGTAATATCAGAAAGTATTTGCTACAAACAAAACAAATGTGTGAACTGAAACATGAATACGTATTTTATAATCAACGTAAGAAAGATTTGTTAAAGAAATTATGTAAGAGCCAAAAGAAAAAAAAACGTTTTCAAAAAAAAAAAAATTAAAGCGAAAAATCCATTAGAAATTTGCGTTTCAAACTTTAATTCAAAACAAAAATAGCCAACCTTTACATAAAATAGCAAGAAAAAAAATACAAGATGCCCTACCGGGCAGAAGTATTCCTGCGGATGACTGTAAGACTTTCTGGAGCCTTTTCAGAAAGAAATGAGTGTTAGTTCACGCTTTAAAACCATATGCATAATGCGGAATGATATTTGCAGTATTTTACATTTTACCTTTAAGCTACGATAACTATTAAACTTTGTTGTTTCATATAAAACTTCAGTCTTGCATCAATTTAGAGATTTTTTTAAAAAGATTTCCATTCGAAGTTGCACTCCCTAAAGCATCATCAAGAAGCAATTAACTAATTAAAAGATTATCGCGTTAAGAATAATCTGTGCTTTAAAAGGTCAATGTTTGTTCACGGTTTAAAACAATATGCATAATGTGGTATGATGTTCTTTGTGTTTTACAGTTTATCTTGTAGCTGTGAAAGAAGTAATATTTGTTATTTCATATAAACTGTACTGTTTTGCATCATTTAGAGATTTTTTCAAAAAGTTTTTTATTGTATTCCTGCGTAAGCAAGGAATACTTTGAAACCGTTCGTGTTTTTTTTGTTTTTGTTTTTTTTTTTTTTCACTGTCCAAACCTAGACCAATTTTTGTCGATGGGAAATACCACTCAAATCATTAATGTTCCCAACTTACATTCTTTTTATGATTTAACAGTCTAAACTCACACTATATTCATTGTATACAAGTACTTTGCTTGAAAAGACTCTAAAAGTGTAAAATATAAGCTCTAGTGAAAGGAATAATTAACATATGGCTAAATCGCAGATGCCAAGGTGGAAATGTTGTTTCATGTGAGTCTTATGCAACGTTCTTAAGTTTTCCGTAGTTGTTTTAAAAATGGAAGCGAAGAAGCATGCGTGGATCTGTGAAAGTTTCTTTGTTGAATATATGGATATAGAAGAGGTTGTAGTACGGCTGTAAAACTTAAAAGAATCAAGAACATTTATGATCCAAGGTGATAATCTACGTGAAACTAATATTCTTAGTAGTCATTCTTGATAAATAAGCAGTTCTTGGTGCTTCAAAACAGATATGAACGACCACCAATAGGGTATGTTTATATAGATTTAATGCGTAAGGTTTCTATTAGTCTTTCTAAACATAATACAACTCATGTTCCTAGATAAGCTACCCTGTTTTTATAAAGCTCTGGAATCATGAAGCACAGCTCATCTTCCTCATCAACTTCTACCTATTTTATTTATCATTTGACGACCACTTTTTTAATTGACTAGTCGAATTTAAAATATTGTATGATTCTAAAATTTGTATACTATCAAGCTGACGATAAAAAGGAAACACAGATATTTTTATTATTTCGCAAGGCCAAGTAAAAGTTTTTATTATGAAGTTCAGGTACAAACAACATAAAGATTTTCATACTGTATAGTTTTGAAAGGAGTATTTTGAAACGTCCACGGAAGAGTGTTCTTTAATGGATTTTTAAACTGACGGTGTTCCTTTTTAAGCTTGATCTCCGGCAAAATTTTTCAAAGTCTCTTAACGTTTATGATGCTCTCGGGAATGTAATTAAATGAATTCGAAGTTATTACTATTTACGCCACAGATTTTCCCTTCAAAACTTAATGTGACAAAGTTTTCATTACTTAACTACTTTTTGAAGATGCTTTAGGGAATATAACTATCAACTAAAAACTTTTTGAAAAAATCTCTAAATGATGCAAAACAGTGCAGTTTATATGTAATAACAAATATTACTTCTTTCACATTCACCTTTTAAAGCACAGATTATTCTTAACACGATAATCTTTTAATTAGTTAATTGCTTCTTGAAGATGCTTCAGGGAGTACAACTTCGAATGGAAATCTTTTTAAAAAATCTCTAAATTGATGCAAGACTGAAGTTTTATATGAAACAACAAAGTTTAATAGTTATCGTAGCTAAAAGGTAAAATGTAAAATACTGCAAACTTCATTCCGCGTTATGCATATGGTTTTAAAGCGTGAAGTAACACTCATTTCGTTCTGAAAAGGCTCCAGAAAGTCTTACAGTCATCCGCAGGAATACTTCTGCCCGGTAGGGCATCTTGTTCATAGTTATAATCCCTAAAGCATCTTCAAAAAGTAATTAAGTAATGAAAACTTAGTCACATTAAGTTTTGAATGGAAAATCTGTGGCGTAAATAGTAATAACTTCGAATTCATTTAATTACATTCCCGAGAGCATCATAAAAGTTAAGAGACTTTGAAAAATTTTGCCGGAGATCAAGCTTAAAAAGGAACACCGTCAGTTTAAAAATCCATTAGAGAACACTCTTCCGTGGACGTTTCAAAATACTCCTTTTAAAACTATACAGTATGAAAATCTTTATGTTGTTTGTACCTGAACTTCATAATAAAAACTTTTACTTGGCCTTGCGAAATAATAAAAATATCTGTGTTTCCTTTTTATCGTCAGCTTGATAGTATACAAATTTTAGAATCATACAATATTTTAAATTCGACTAGTCAATAAAAAAGTGGTCATCTATTGATTAATAAAATGGGTATAAGCTGATGAGGAAGATGAGCTGTGCTTCAAGATTCCAGAGCTTTATAAAAACAGGATATCTTACCTAGGAACATGAAATAGAAAATTGTATTATATTTAGAAAAAGACTAATAGAAACCTTACGCATTTTTTTAAATCGATGTAAGCATACCGTTTTTGTAGTCGTCCATATCTGATTTGAAGCATCGAAAACTGCTTATTTATCACGAATAACTACTAAGAGTATTAGTTTCACGTAGATTATCAGTTTGGATCATAAATGTTCTTGATTCTTTTAAGTTTCACAGCCGTATAACCTCTTCTATATTCATATATTCAACCAAGAAATTTTCTCAGATCTACGCGTGCTTCCTCGCTTCCATTTTTAAAACAACTACGGAAAACGTTGCATAAGACTCACATGAAACAACATTTCTACCTTGGCATCTGCGATTTAGCCATATGTTAATTATTCCTTTCACTAGAGCTTATATTTTACACTTTTAGAGTCTTTTCAAGCAGAGTACTTGTATACAATGAATATAGTGTGAATTTAGACTGTTAAATCATAAAAAGAATGTAAGTTGGAAACATTAATTATTTGAGTGGCTATTTCCCATCGACAAAAATTGGTCTAGGTTTGGACAGTGAAAAAAAAAGAAAAAAAACAAAACAAGATGCCCTACCGGGCAGAAGTATTCCTGCAGATGACTGGAAGACTTTCTAGAAAGATTTCAGAAAGAACTGATATTAGTTCACGCTTTAAAAAGATATGCATAATGCAGAATGATGTTGCGGTATTTTACATTTTACCTTTTAACAACGATAACAATTAAACTTTGTTGTCTCATATAAAACTTCAGTCTTGCTTCAATTTAGAGATTTTTTAAAAAAGGATTTAATTCAAAGTTGTATTCCCTAAAGAATCTTCAAGAAGTAATTACGGTAGCAGCGATAGCGAATACCGTATTAAAACACCCGCGGACTCCAACTCCTACTACTCCTCCTCCTACTCCGGCCGAAATGGCAATTAGTCTGTGATTTAGAGACTGTGAGACTCTACTAATAACGCAATGTAAGTTTTAATGAAGGAACGCAGCCTTCGAATTTTGGAAGCTTTTCTGTAACAAACATTTAAAAGTAGATTGCGTTTTGTTTCAAAAGTATATAATCTGATATTTTGTAGCTTAATCCATGAAAGAATGGATTTTTATCAAATAGCCCTACATAAAAATGGGACTTTTATTTCATTACGCTAACTGAAAATACTTGATATGTTGCTTTTCTTGACGGTAAAGCTTATCAGTTCAAAATTTCATATTACCTCAGTTGTTAGCTAACTATACACTATATGTTTCTGTATTAAGGCTTTCAAAGATCTAGTTCGAAAAGGCAGTTATTTGTTTGAATTCATTTTTGGTTTCATGAAATTATAATTAAAAACATATTTTTTTTTTCGAAACGCGTGTTTTTTTTCTACACATAGTCTTACAAAACATTTTCTTATAAAAAAATCATATACAGCTCATATCACGCATGTATAATTCTTTTGTCTTTAATAAATTTATTTCTGGTGGTTTATGATTAGACCCTTTTTACACTAACTAATAATTTTAACAAATTTATCGTTTATGCCTGTTTTCCACCAGTAAAATATAAAAAAACACAAGCCTCAAAGAACTTTGTAGTAACTTTTCATAACTTTAAGTAAAATTGCTGCTACCGTTTTGCGCCATCTGGCTCTTGTTAAGTAATAAAAAGTTTGTCGCGTCAAGAAAAGTCTGTGCTTAAGAAGTAATAACTTCGAATTCATTTAATTACATTCCCGAGAGCATCATAAAAGTTAAGAGACTTTGAAAAATTTTGCCGGAGATCAAGCTTAAAAAGGAACACCGTCAGTTTAAAAATCCATTAGAGAACACTCTTCACGTCCACGGAAGAGTGTTCTCTAATGGATTTTTAAAGTTTGAGTTTAGACTGTTAAATCATAAAAAGAATATTTCCCATCGACAAAAATTGGTCTAGGTTTGGACAGTGAAAAAAAAAAGAAAAAAAAACAAGAAGTATTCCTGCGGATGACTGTAAGACTTTCTGGAGCCTGGTGTAAAGGGGATGAGTTACAGCATGACTCTAACTTTCAAATTCCTAACTACTCAGTAGTTCACCAAGCACGTGCAGGTGAGAACAAAGTCGGAGGAGGCCTGTGTATATTCATTCATAACTCCATTTCTTTCAAGTTGCGCAAGGATCTAACAATTAACAATACTGATTGTGAATCTCTAAGTGTCGAAATCATAAATGACAGCGGTAAAAATACTATTATTACTACCATGTATAGACAACCTGCTGGTAACTTTAAGCTCTTCAAAGATCATTTAAAGTCTCATATTTCTGACGTAAGCCGCTCAAATAAGAATATTTTCATTTCTGGTGACTTAAACATAAATTTATTAGATTATTCAAACAAAAAGGTTAAAGACTTTGTGAATTTAATTCTTCAACATAATATAATTCCGACAATAAATAAACCAACAAGAGTTACTAAGAATACAGCAACTCTAATTGATAACATTTTTATAAATAATCATTATCAAAACGGTTTAATTTCTGGTGTAATACAGACTGATCTGACTGATCATTTTCCAACCTTCTTGGTTATTAAGGACAATATTAAAGACACATACAACACAAGCACGACTATTTTAAAACGCTTTATCAATAAAAGATCAATATCCTATTTTTATGATCTTCTCCTTGAAATGAACTGGGAACTTGTTCAGGAAACCAATGATGTTAATTCTGCATTTGATTTGTTTTTGAAGATGTTTTCTCTACAGTATGACAAAGCGTTTCCAATTAAAGAGTTTAAACTAAAGTCTAAAAGTCTCCTCAGTCCATGGATGACACCTGGTCTCCTTAAATCATCGAAAAGAAAACAAAAACTATACGATGTATTTCTAAAGAAAAGAACATACAGAAATGAAACTAAATATAAAGCTTACAAAAAACTATTTGATAAAATCAAACAACATTCTAAAAAAGAATACTACTCAAAGTTGATCAAAAATAGTACCAGCACCAAGAAAACGTGGGACGTTATCAAGGAAATTTTGGGGAAATCAAAAACTTTGAAAAGTAGCTTACCGAAATTCATTGAAACTCAAAAGAAACTTGTGTATGATAAAGAGGAAATTGCAAATGCTTTTAATAATTACTATGCAAGAGTAGGAGCTGATTTAGCTGAAAAAATCCCTGCCTGCAATAAGTCACCGATGTTCTTCCTCGAAGACTTCAATAACATCATGCAAGAGTCCAACTTGACAGAAACTGAACTACTTAACGCTTTCGAAAGTCTTAAATCCAATAAAAGTCCAGGAATTGATGAGATCAGCGTAAATGTTGTTCAAACCTTCAAAGCAGGAGAAGAGTCTAATATCTCGAACTATAGACCGATATCCATACTTCCTTGTTTTTCAAAAATCCTGGAGCGTATCATGTACAATAGACTGTATAAATATCTTGTTAATAACAGTATGCTGTACCAGAAGCAATTCGGGTTTCAGCAAGGGCATTCCACCGACCATGCAATATTAACCCTAGTGAATGATCTCGGTGATGCTTTTAATAATAATCTTTACACACTAGGAGTCTTCATAGACCTTTCAAAGGCATTTGATACAGTAGATCATAAAATTCTCCTAACAAAACTGAAACATTATGGTGTACGCAATAATAATTTCTTATGGTTTAAAGACTACCTCACTGATCGAAAACAATGTGTTTCGTATGGAGCAAAAACAACATCTCTTAAACTTATAACATGTGGTGTACCACAAGGATCTATTCTTGGTCCATTACTCTTTTTAATATATGTTAATGATCTCTACAAAGCATCTTATATTTTAAACTTCATCCTTTTCGCTGACGACACCAACCTATTTTTTTCACACAAAAACATAAAATCACTGTTTAATATTGTCAACAAAGAGCTTAGATATATTGAAGAATGGTTCAGAAGTAATAAACTGTCTCTAAATGTCAATAAAACTAAATATATTTTGTTTTGTAAGCCTTCGAATGTGGATGACTTGCCATTAAAATTACCGAAACTCTTAATTAACAATAATGAGATAAAAAGAGAAAAATTCATAAAATTTCTCGGAGTTCTTCTTGATGAAAATTTGACATGGAAGAATCATATAAATGTTATTCAAGATAAGATATCTAAAAACCTTGGAATACTTCGTATAGCAAAACAATATGTCAACTTGCAATCTTTAAAACTACTTTATTTTTCATTTATACATAGTTACCTAACCTATTGCAACATAGTCTGGGCAAGTACTAACCAAACTAAGCTTAAGAAACTTTACTGTAAACAAAAACATGCTTGCAGGATTATCTTCGGTGTAAATCGATACACACCCTCCGAACCTTTATTAAAGAAACTTGGGATTCTTAGTATCTACAAATTAAACATATACCAAGTATTAATCTTCATGTTTAAAAGTAAACTTGAGCTAACCCCAACGATGTTCCGCGACCTATTCTCCACAATTGAAAATAAATACAATACCAGACATTCAAGAAATAATTTTAAAATTCCTCAAAAGCGTCTTAAAATAACTACCTTCTCGATCCTCCATCGTGGTCCTACCCTATGGAATAATATTTTACAAAATGCAGAAAAGGATGCCAACTCTATTTACTGTTTCACAAGATCTGTCAAAATGAAGTTACTTAATAGGGACATTGATTTTTCTCAGTTTTTTTAGGCTGTGTCATATTATACTTCCTCCTAGTCTTCTTAATATTTCTCGCTTGATTTACATTTTCATTCTGTATTGTTTTCTTTTTTTGTTGTTGTAGTTGTTGTTGTTTTTTTTTGTTGTTGTTGTTTGTTTTTATCTCATAACGAGTGTTTGAGTACTGGTCTGTAATATGCTTTCCTTTTGCTTGTAAATATTTCTGGTCAGATAGGTATTTTGTTTTCATGTTTTGTATATATCATTATATATTATAAGTCAGTAAGTATTATTAGCATATATTAAGTGAAATAGTTATATTTACATGGGGCTTGATGATAAGGCACTCCAGCCTTCTCCTTGCTCCAGCCATTATATACGATTGTATATTAAAGTTTGTATAAATATTGGCGAAATAAATAAATAAATAAATAAAAAAAAAAAAGAAATGAGTGTTAGTTCACGCTTTAAAACCATATGCATAATGCGGAATGATGTTTGCAGTATTTTACATTTTACCTTTCAGCTACGATAACTATTAAACTTTGTTGTTTCATATAAAACTTCAGTCTTGCATCAATTTAGAGATTTTTTTAAAAAGATTTCCATTCGAAGTTGCACTCCCTAAAGCATCATCAAGAAGCAATTAACTAATTAAAAGATTATCGCGTTAAGAATAATCTGTGCTTTAAAAGGTGAATGTTTGTTCACGGTTTAAAACAATATGCATAATGTGGTATAATGTTCTTTGTGTTTTACAGTTTATCTTGTAGCTGTGAAAGAAGTAATATTTGTTATTTCATATAAACTGCACTGTTTTGCATCATTTAGAGATTTTTTCAAAAAGTTTTTTATTCATAGTTAGATTCCCTAATGCATCTTCAAAAAGTAATTAAGTAATGAAAACTTTGTCACATTAAGTTTTGAAGAGAAAATCTGTAGCGTAAATAGTAATAACTTCTAATTCATTTAATTACATTCGCGAGAGCATCATAAAAGTTAAAAGACTTTGAAAAATTTTGCCGGAGATCAAGCTTAAAAAGGAACACCGTCAGTTTAAAAATCTATTAGAGAACACTCTTCCGTGGACGTTTCAAAATACTCCTTTTAAAACTATACAGTATGAAAATCTTTATGTTGTTTGTACCTGAACTTCATAATAAAAACTTTTACTTGGCCTTGCGAAATAATAAAAATATCTGTGTTTCCTTTTTATCGTCAGCTTGATAGTATACAAATTTTAGAATCATACAATATTTTAAATTCGACTAGTTAATTAAAAAAGTGGTCATCTATTGATTAATAAAATGGGTATAAGCTGATGAGGAAGATGAGTAGTGCTTCAAGATTCAAGAGCTTTATAAAAACAGGATATCTTACCTAGGAACATGAAATAGAAAATTGTATTATATTTAGAAAAAGACTAATAGAAACCTTACGCATTTTTTTAAATCGATGTAAGCATACTGTTTTTGTAGTCGTTCATATCTGATTTGAAGCATCAAAAACTGCTTATTTATCACGAATAACTACTAAGAATATTAGTTTCACGTAGATTATCAGTTTGGATCATAAATGTTCTTGATTCTTTTAAGTTTGACAGCCGTATAACCTCTTCTATATCCATATATTCAACCAAGAAACTTTCACAGATCTACGCATGCTTCTTCGCTTCCATTTTTAAAACAACTACGGAAAACGTAAGGACGTTGCATAAGACTCACGTGAAAAACATTTCTACCTTGGCATCTGCGATTTAGCCATATGTCAACTATTCCTTTCAGTAGAGCTTATATTATACACCTTTAGAGTCTTTTCAAGCAAAATACTTGCACACAATGAACGTAGTGTGAGTTAAGATATTTAAAGCATAAAAAAAATTTAAGTTTGGAACTTAGAGGATTTGACTGACTATTTCCCATCGACAAAAATTGGTCTAGGTTTGGACAGTAAAAAAAAAAACAAAACAAAACAAGATGCCCTACCGGGCGGGCAGAAAAGGATGCCAACTCTATTTACTGTTTCACAAGATCTGTCAAAATGAAGTTACTTAATAGGGACATTGATTTTTCTCAGTTTTTTTAGGCTGTGTCATATTATATTTCCTCCTGGTCTTCTTAATATTTCTCGCTTGATTTACATTTTCATTCTGTATTGTTTTCTTTTTTGTTGTTGTAGTTGTTGTTGTTTTTGTTTTTTTTGTTGTTGTTGTTTGTTTTTATCTCATAACGAGTGTTTGAGTACTGGTCTGTAATATGCTTTCCTTTTGCTTGTAAATATTTCTGGTCAGATAGGTATTTTGTTTTCATGTTTTGTATATATCATTATATATTATAAGTTAGTAAGTATTATTAGCATATATTAAGTGAAATAGTTATATTTACATGGGGCTTGATGATAAGGCACTCCAGCCTTCTGCTTGCTCCAGCCATTATATACGATTGTATATTAAAGTTTGTATAAATATTGGCGAAATAAATAAATAAATAAAAAAAAGTATTTCTGCAGATGACTGGAAGACTTTCTGGAGGTTTTTCAGAAAGAACTGATATTAGTTCACACTTTAAACAGATATGCGTAATGCAGAATGATGTTGCGGTATTTTACATTTTACCTTTTAACAACGATAACAATTAAACTTTGTTGTCGCACATAAAACTTCAGTCTTGCTTCAATTTAGAGATTTTTTAAAAAAGATTTTATTTCAAGAAGTAATTAAGTAATAAAAGGTTTGTCGCGTCAAGAAAAGTCTGTGCTTAAGAAGTAATAACTTAGAATGTAATTTAATTACATTCCCGAGAGCATCATTAAAGTTAAGAGACTTTGAAAAATTTTGCCGGAGATCAAGCTTAAAAAGGAACACCGTCAGTTTAAAAATCCATTAGAGAACACTCTTCCGTGGACGTTTCAAAATACTACTTTTAAAACTATACAGTATGAAAATCTTTATGTTGTTTGTACCTGAACTTCATAATAAAAACTTTTACTTGGCCTTGCGAAATAATAAAAATATCTGTGTTTCCTTTTTATCGTCAGCTTGATAGTATACAAATTTTAGAATCATACAATATTTTAAATTCGACTAGTCAATAAAAAAAGTGGTCATCTATTGATTAATAAAATGGGTATAAGCTGATGAGGAAGATGAGCAGTGCTTCAAGATTCCAGAGCTTTATAAAAACAGGATACTTTACCTAGGAACACGAAATAGAAAATGGTATTATATTTAGAAAAAAGACTAATAGAAACCTTACGCATTTTTTTAAATCGATGTAAGCGTACCGTTTTTGTAGTCGTTCATATCTGATTTGAAGCATCAAAAACTGCTTATTTATCACGAATAACTACTAAGAGTATTAGTTTCACGTAGATTATCAGTTTGGATCATAAATGTTCTTGATTCTTTGACAGCCGTATAACCTCTTCTATATCCATATATTCAACCAAGAAATTTTCTCAGATCTACGCGTGCTTCTTCGCTTCCATTTTTAAAACAACTACGGAAAACGTAAGAACGTTGCATAAGACTCACGTGAAAAACATTTCTACCTTGGCATCTGCGATTTAGCCATATGTCAACTATTCCTTTCAGTAGAGCTTATATTATACACCTTTAGAGTCCTTTCAAGCAAAATACTTGCACACAATGAACGTAGTGTGAGTTAAGATATTTAAAGCATAAAAAAATTGTAAGTTTGGAACTTAGAGGATTTGACTGACTATTTCCCATCGACAAAAATTGGTCTAGGTTTGGACAGTAAAAAAAAAACAAAACAAAACAAGATGCCCTACCGGGCAGAAGTATTCCTGCAGATGACTGGAAGACTTTCTAGAAAGATTTCAGAAAGAACTGATATTAGTTCACGCTTTAAAAAGATATGCATAATGCAGAATGATGTTGCGGTATTTTACATTTTACCTTTTAACGACGATAACAATTAAACTTTGTTGTCCCATATAAAACTTCAGTCTTGCTTTAATTTAGAGATTTTTTGAAAAAGATTTTAATTCAAAGTTGTATTCCCTAAAGAATCTTCAAGAAGTAATTACGGTAGTAGCGATAGCGAATACCGTATTAAAACACCCGCGGACTCCTACTCCTACTACTCCTCCTCCTACTCCGGCCGAAATGGCAATTAGTCTGTGATTTAGAGTCTGCGAGACTCTACTAATAACGCAATGTAAGTTTTAATGAAGGAACGCAGCCTTCGAATTTTGGAAGCTTTTCTGGAACAAACATTTAAAAGTAGATTGGGTTTTGTTTCAAAAGTACATAATCTGATATTTTGTAACTTAATCCATGAAAGAATGGATTTTTATCAAATAGCCCTACATAAAAATGGGACTTTTAGTTCATTACGCTAACTGAAAATACTTGATATTTTGCTTTTCTTGACGGTAAAGCTTCTCAGTTCAAAATTTCATATTACCTCAGTTGTTAGCTAACTATACACTATATGTTTCTGTATTAAGGCTTTCAAAGATCTAGTTCGAAAAAATTGGTCTAGGTTTGGACAGTGAAAAAAAAAAAACAAGATGCCCTACCGGGCAGAAGTATTCCTGCAGATGACTGGAAGACTTTCTAGAAAGATTTCAGAAAGAACTGATATTAGTTCACGCTTTAAAAAGATATGCATAATGCAGAATGATGTTGCGGTATTTTACATTTTACCTGTTAACAACGATAACAATTAAACTTTGTTGTCTCATATGAAACTCCAGTCTTGCTTCAATTTAGAGATTTTTTGAAAAAGATTTTAATTCAAAGTTGTATTCCCTAAAGAATCTTCAAGAAGTAATTACGGTAATAGCGATAGCGAATACCGTATTAAAACACCCGCGGACTCCTACTCCTACTACTCCTTCTCCTACTCCTGATTTAGAGTCTGCGAGACTCTACTAATAACGCAATGTAAGTTTTAATGAAGGAACGCAGCCTTCGAATTTTGGAAGCTTTTCTGTAACAAACATTTAAAAGTAGATTGCGTTTTGTTTCAAAAGTACATAATCTGATATTTTGTAGCTTAATCCATGAAAGAATGAATTCTTATCAAATAGCCCTACATAAAAATGGGACTTTTAGTTCATTACGCTAACTGAAAATACTTGATATTTTGCTTTTCTTGACGGTAAAGCTTATCAGTTCAAAATTTCATATTACCTCAGTTGTTAGCTAACTATACACTATATGTTTCTGTATTAAGGCGTTCAAATATCTAGTTCGAAAAGGCAGTTATTTGTTTGAATTCATTTTTGGTTTCATGAAATTATAATTAAAAACATATTTTTTTTTTTCGAAAGGCGTGTTTTTTTTCTACACATAGTCTTACAAAAAAGTTTCTTATAAAAGGATCATATACAGCTCATATCACGCATGTATAATTCTTTTGTCTTTAATAAATTAATTTCTGGTGGTTTATGATTAGACCCTTTTTACACTAACTAATAATTTTAACAAATTTATCGTTTATGCCTGTTTTCCACCAGTGAAATATAAAAAAACACAAGCCTCAAAGAACTTTGTAGTAACTTTTCATAACTTTAAGTAAAATTGCTGCTACCGTTTTGCGCCATCTGGCTCTTGTTAAGTAATAAAAAAGTTTTCGCGTCAAGAAAAAGTCTGTGCTTAAACTTCGAATTCATTTAATTACATTCCCGAGAGCATCATAAAAGTTAAGAGACTTTGAAAAATTTTGCCGGAGATCAAGCTTAAAAAGGAACACCGTCAGTTCAAAAATCCATTAGAGAACACTCTTCCGTGGACGTTTCAAAATACTCCTTTTAAAACTATACAGTATGAAAATCTTTATGTTGTTTGTACCTGAACTTCATAATAAAAACTTTTACTTGGCCTTGCGAAATAATAAAAATATCTGTGTTTCCTTTTTATCGTCAGCTTGATAGTATACAAATTTTAGAATCATACAATATTTTAAATTCGACTAGTCATTTAAAAAATTGGTCATCTATTGATTAATAAAATGGTTATAAGCTGATGAGGAAGATGAGCTGTCCTTTAAGATTCTAGAGCTTTATAAAAACAGGGTACCTTATCTAGGAACATGAATTAAAAAATTGTATTACATTTAGAAAGACTAATAGAAACCTTACGCATTAAATCGATATAAACATACCCTATTGGTAGTCGTTCATATCTGTTTTGAAGCATCAAGAACTGCTTATTTATCAAGAATGACTACTAAGAATATTAGTTTCATGTAGATTATCAGTTTGGATCATAAATGTTCTTGATTCTTTTAAGTTTTACAGCCGTACTACAACCTCTTCTATATCCATATATTCAACAAATAAACTTTCACAGATCTACGCATGCTTCTTCGCTTCCATTTTTAAAACAACTACGGAAAACGTAAGAACGTTGCATAAGACTCACGTGAAACAACATTTCTACCTGGCATCTGCGATTTAGCCATATGTTAATTATTCCTTTCACTAGAGCTTATATTTTACACTTTTAGAGTCTTTTCAAGCAAAGTACTTGTATACAAAGAATATAGTGTGAGTTTAGACTGTTAAATCATAAAAAGAATGTAAGTTGGGAACATTAATGATTTGAGTGGCTATTTCCCATCGACAAAAATTGGTCTAGGTTTGGACAGTGAAAAAAAAAAAAAACAAGATGCCCTACCGGGCAGAAGTATTCCTGCGGATGACTGTAAGACTTTCTGGAGCCTTTTCAGAAAGAAATGAGTGTTAGTTCACGCTTTAAAACCATATGCATAATGCGGAATGATGTTTGCAGTATTTTACATTTTACCTTTTAGCTACGATAACTATTAAACTTTGTTGTTTCATATAAAACTTTAGTCTTGCATCAATTTAGATATTTTTTTAAAAAGATTTCCATTCGAAGTTGCACTCCCTAAAGCATCTTCAAGAAGCAATTAACTAATTAAAAGATTATCGCGTTAAGAATAATCTGTGCTTTAAAA
Organism: Turritopsis dohrnii; assembly: GCA_027922465.2. Lineage (NCBI taxonomy): Eukaryota > Metazoa > Cnidaria > Hydrozoa > Anthoathecata > Oceaniidae > Turritopsis > Turritopsis dohrnii. Next base: position 39,392 of record BQMF02000656.1, on the reverse strand, counting down.
GGTGAATGTTTGTTCACGGTTTAAAACAATATGCATAATGTGGTATGATGTTCTTTGTGTTTTACAGTTTATCTTGTAGCTGTGAAAGAAGTAATATTTGTTATTTCATATAAACTGTACTGTTTTGCATCATTTAGAGATTTTTTCAAAAACTTTTTTATTCATAGTTATATTCCCTAAAGCATCTTCAAAAAGTAATTAAGTAATGAAAACTTTGTCACATTAAGTTTTGAATGGAAAATCTGTGGCGTAAATAGTAATAACTTCGAATTCATTTAATTACATTCCCGAGAGCATCATAAAAGTTAAGAGACTTTGAAAAATTTTGCCGGAGATCAAGCTAAAAAGGAACACCGTCAGTTTAAAAATCCATTAGAGAACACTCTTCCGTGGACGTTTCAAAATACTCCTTTTAAAACTATACAGTATGAAAATCTTTATGTTGTTTGTACCTGAACTTCATAATAAAAACTTTTACTTGGCCTTGCGAAATAATAAAAGTATCTGTGTTTCCTTTTTATCGTCAGCTTGATAGTATACAAATTTTAGAATCATACAATATTTTAAATTCGACTAGTCAATTAAGAAAGTGGTCATCTATTGATTAATAAAATGGGTATAAGCTGATGAGGAAGATAAGCTGTGCTTCAAGATTCCAGAGCTTTGTAAAAACAGGGTAGCTTATCTGGGAACATGAATTAAAAAATTGTATTACATTTAGAAAGACTAATAGAAACCTTACGCATTAAATCGATATAAACATACCCTATTGGTATAGTCGTTCATATCTGTTTTGAAGCATCAAGAACTGCTTATTTATCAATAATGACTACTAAGAATATTAGTTTCACGTAGATTATCAGCTTGGATCATAAATGTTCTTGATTCTTTTAAGTTTTACAGCCGTACTACAACCTCTACAACCTCTTCTATATCCATATATTCAACAAAGAAACTTTAACAGATCTACGCATGCTTCTTCGCTTCCATTTTTAAAACAACTACAGAAAACTTAAGAACGTTGCATAAGACTCACATGAAACAACATTTCTACCTGGCATCTGCGATTTAGCCATATGTTAATTATTCCTTTCAGTAGAGCTTATATTTTACACTTTTAGAGTCTTTTCAAGCAAAGTACTTGTATACAATGAATATAGTGTGAGTTTAGACTGTTTAATCATAAAAAGAATGTAAGTTGGGAACATTAATGATTTGAGTGGCTATTTCCCATCGACAAAAATTGGTCTAGGTTTGGACAGTGAAAAAAAAAAAAAAAAAAAAAAAACAAAAAAAACACGAACGGTTTCAAAGTATTCCTTGCTTACGCAGGAATACAAAAACAAAAAAAACACGAACGGTTTCAAAGTATTCCTTGCTTACGCAGGAATACAAAAAAAAACAAAAAAAACACGAACGGTTTCAAAGTATTCCTTGCTTACGCAGGAATACAAAAAACAAAAAAAACACGAACGGTTTCAAAGTATTTCTTGCTTACGCAGGAATACAAAAAAACACGAACGGTTTCAAAGTATTCCTTGCTTACGCAGGAATATAAAAAAACACGAACGGTTTCAAAGTATTCCTTGCTTACGCAGGAATACAATAAAAAGGTTTTTTATTGATCATGATCACTAGTGGAGGACAGTTAAAGTAGAAAAACAAGAATTTGTAATATGGCTTTCTTGCATACACAGAAATCCAATTAAAATGGCAAGGTCCACCAAAAATCAGTGCATTGAATAAAATTTATTAAATGAAAGATTTAGAGCTAAAACATATACAAACATAAATTGTATGGTTGGCAAAATTTCAGATTTCAAGCTGTGCTTCAAAATTCTTGTTGTTCAGAGTAATATAAAAAATGTTTAATTAATTAGCATACGAACTTTTTAAATAACATAATATAATATAATGTAATATAATAGTAAATTAGAAAAGAGATACGAAAAAAAATTCTGTCTCCCACTTACAGTACCATACTTTTAAACGGGAAAAAAGCAAAGTGAGCTAATAATTGTATACCACCATGTAACGTCAACACGAAAGTTGGAAGATGATGATGAACAAAATCGGAAACTGACTTTCGCCTATCTCGTGAAACTACTATGCCTCCTCGCTCGCTTACGCTCGGCTCAGCGTACCTTTTACATACATATGCATTGCAAAGCTTTTTCCGTTATTTCTTTTAACCAGCACATTTTAAGTAAAAATATTTCTTGAATTCGTGTAGAGTAATAAATTTTCTTTCTACGGTGTATAAAATGATATATTTACATAAATATTAAGAAAGGAATTAGTCCGTAAAAGCGATAAAAAATACGGACTTTTGTCTGCTTCTTTCAGCTCCGAGTCCTAAAGAAAAAGGTTTTTTGAATATTTTTTTGGTTGTGTCGATTCCTCACAATCAAAGGAAACAACGTGTGCCCGCAATCTCATTTCTTTTTCCATACTTCTGCGCCATTGGATAGTTGAAAACAATCACGGACTTTGAGCCAATCAAGAATTTTCTCTCAAATCTCGGGCACAATTTTTCTTAACAGGCTTTTGTCTACAGCTGTGCAAAGTTTTAAAGGAAACGATCCACTTGCTGGGAAGATGGAGCTCAAAAAATGTAGAACACTAATTAATTATCATCACATACACGACAATATGACAGCCTTTAATAAATTCACAAAGTGAACAGCCAATTTAATTAAACGCTTTTTGAGTATATAACAAATTCTTTTAAAGGCTGTCATAACAGAAATGTTGAATAAAGAGAAATGCCCATAACTTTCTCAAAAAGCAATATTTTCCCTATAAATTAAAATTTTGTGTAATACTAACCTAATGATTACATCTGTCAAGACAAATTTGAAAAAAAACTGACTTTTGAAACGTACGCTGAGCCCTTAAATATAAAGATCGACCTTTAAAAAAACTTTTCTTTGTATTTATAATTCAAATTTTTAAGGTCAATTGGTACTTTGCCATTCTGCAAGACAATGTTGGAGCAGAAGCAAAATTTGATGGATTCAGTTTTCAAATCATCAAATCACAACACACACCTTGAGGATTTATTTTTAAATGTACATTTATAAATTGAAATCTCAGTTACTATTCAGCTATCAGATGAAGACAAATCTATTGTCATTTGTGGGATAAATATTCATAAAGGTTGCACCTAGGTGCTGACGATACAATTCTATTGCTGCATAACAAGGTGTCTGAAAATGTTTTGTTTTTTATGTTGTTTTTTTTTTTTACATCCTAATTTTAGGAAGAACGTTCAAATGTTACCAAGGCGAGTCAGCTACGCAAGTCGAACTAGTTGATTGTCCACTTGATGGAAAACACATTTGCTCTGTTATATCTGCTGACATATCTGGTTTTGGAAGAACACTACCATATACTTTCTACGCCTGCACTAAAGCTCCGAAATCTGTATGTCAATTAGAAATATGCAAATTCGCTATTAAAAACCTTCCAGTACATTTTCCTGGTGTGATTGTACACAACTGCAAGGTATTGAAATGTTGTTCTAATATTGATAAATAAGAGAATTCATTTCCTTGAAATTTAGTGATGAAATCTAGTGATGCTACTTGATCATTTCCGATGAATTTAGAGTAGGTGCTGTACGACTGACCTTTGCAACAGTAAAGACAAAATATCAGAAGTTACACAAACACCAGAAGTTAAATACAGTACGAAGCGTACGAGGAGTACGAGGAGTACAAGGCGTACGAGGCCTCCCCCAGGACGTAAGCATGGAAACTTTGAGTGACCTTTAACATAAAGTTGCGTTGTAATGGCTTCATGAAGTACTTTGCTTAAATTCCATAGAGTCACAACTACAATGCTATCAAGGATTTGGAGAAAAGGCCACCCTCAAATACTGTTCCACAGATGATTCTGACACTTGCACAAGAGGAACAGTACAATACAAACCCAACGCCCGCTTTTTAACAATATGGCAATGTGATTCACTTCATGCATGCAATGCCTTTTGTAGTTCCACGAAAATGCTGTCGCCAAATATGCATTATTGCAAGGTATTTGCTTATCATTTAAAATACAATTGCTAATTTATATGATAAGTATATTTTTTCAGAGGTTTAGCTAGAGCTTAGCCAAAATTTGTGGAGGAGCGTTTAGTCACTTAGAGTAGAAAAGGAAAGCGTGCAAGTAACCTTATTGCCACTTAAGACTGAAAAAAAAATCGTAGCGTTAGACACCTTCCTTGACTGAACCTGAATTTCTGCATTTTAGTAAAATTCAAATGTATTTCAAAGGCTTTTGCTTCTTTTTGATGCAAGAACCAGGCGACGCAAAACCACTTGCATGTGACTCTAAAATAGATTAACCGAATCAAAAACATTGTTTGGGCATTCCACTGAACTTGAGAGTTTCCTTATAACTTGATACACCACTTATTTCTTCGCTTTTTAAAAAAAGCTTTAACAATTCGTAAAGACATAGATCAATGTAAAGGAAGCAATAAATTTAACGTAGTGGACAAATAATTAGCAAATAATTAATGGCTACAAAATTAATTTCATTTCAAATGTAACATACAACAACGCATGCAGATAGCTGGATTCAGGATCGGCCAAAATTTGATGGTGTTGAACATTTAAACATTTCGTCCATTAGTTACTTGCCTGTTTTTCTGTTTTACTTTTAATAACTGACCCCATTTCCAAACGTTTTGACTCAGCTCTAGTAACAGCTGCAGCTCTATGATTATTTTCAACACTTTGCGTACATGTAAAGTCAACTTTGGCCTGGAATTGAAGGCCATTTTTCTCATCGTTTTCATAAAAGGAGGGACTAAAAGTCCTGTGAGAGGCAATGTCATAGTATTAACCATTTCTACACTTTAACGCCAATATCCAGATTTTGCAGTAGTTATTCCATGATAAAGTTAAAGAAAAGTTTTTCATTGCACTTTAGGTGAGTTGTTGTTCAAACCATGGTTGTAACAACGGAACTGAAGCAGAGGCATTAAAACGAAATAGCGAAAAGAAAATTCAGCCGTGGAGCAAGTTTCACCTTCTGTGTTTTGGGTTCCTTCTTCAGATCCTATTTAGGATATAACAATGTAATTATATCTCACATAGATCATAGTAAATCTATATATACTAATTAGCTAAAGTGCTAGTCATCTTATTATACTAACTAGTAACCCGGGTAAAACTCTTTACCGAGTTTAACTTCGAAAACGATCTGTCAAATTCCGCGTAAAGAAGAACTTGATCGTAAATTAAAACTAAATGTATCACTCTCTAAGATAAAAGTAGGATGCGCAATCGCGGATTATTATATATTTCCCCATAGGGTGAAATATATGTTAAAGCCGGCAATTTCTTTCTTCGCCTTCTCCTTTTTCTTCTCCGTTCATTTTTATTTTTTATTTCAGTATTGAATTTTCGCCTAGCCAAAGTAGATAAGGATAGAGGCTAGTCTACAGAGAAGTAGTAAGCCATTTTTTTCAGTCAGTGCTGATGGACAGTAGAAGATTTTGGTTTTTTTCGGTAAGCTTTTAAAATGATTCGACAGACAAAACGTTAAATGATGGAAACAAATCATTTTAGTGCAGTGCTGTCATTAAAGGTATTGCGAAAACTTTTGAATAAACGTGTAAAAAAATGATATCAGTGATGCTTGTTTTTGTTGACAACAATATTATCTTATGATGACTGGTAATTAAATGCTTGGAACAGCAAACCATTGAAGCTGTGATGTCAGTGCAAGGCGAAAATTCATCATCAATAGGCAGGCCGAAGATTAATTTTCATTTTACATCCTGACAAATGTATAGCCCAACTGAACAGTGAAAGCACATGATGATATAATACAGCCATAAAGGAAACTCTTTTTGTGGATAACAACCAGTTCAACCAGTTATGTTAACTCAAAGAGTACATTACAAAAACAGGAAGTAAAAATGTGATGTCGTATATGTAATAACTTCAGAAAACCAATTACGTAAAACGTTTTAATACAAAAGATTGATACACATAGTAACTTGAAAGAATCTGGTCTAATGTGGTTCCCCGGGTAGTCGTTCAATCTGACAACAAAAATATATTTTACTAATGAATTAATTCCATGATCACATATGCTGTTTTGTAACTGTAATGATAACATATTTTTTACAAATTAAATATTCAATTTTCCTTACAAGAACAATGAAAGTAAATCAAAACACAATCCAACATAACAATCTATGAATAAGTCAAGCCAAACACGATCTTCTACTTTATGGTTTGCAGTGATTTGGTTTTGGATGTGTATTCTCACTACCAAGGTCTATCTCGGATTTACAAAGGTCATTTTAACAATAATGAGTGTCAACGTATTTTTTCGAACAGAGATGTTTTTTCTGAATACTTAAATTTTATAACTTGTCACTTTAAACCCATCTCGATTTTTAAAATAACTAGGTCTTTCCTAATTTGAAATGCTACACACAATATTTTTTAGTATAGTATAGAGATTTTGATTGCTTGTGATAGTTATTTGCATATATGTCTACGTCGCTTATATATCTACTACCCAGTAAGCACCCGACGTTTAAATGACGGTCAGGATTTGGTCACATTAACGTCGTGACCAAAACTGACCAAAGCTGACGTTTATTCGACGTCGTGTTATGGTCATAGTTAGTCATTACCATATCTGATGATCATATCACGAAGATGTAAAAATCATAATAATGAACGAAAAGTAACTTTTGTTGCTATATCTACATTTCGTTCTCTTATAGTTGCACAAAAATATATTTCCTACTTCAATAACGGTAAATGAATCGAAGACGTCATGTTCACGTTCAAACAACGGTCATTAAAACGTCGATATGACGTCGCTCTTTTCATAGGAGTTTGATCATTAAAAAAACCATAAAATGCGTGAAAAGCCAAAGAAACGATAGTAAATAAAAGCGCTGCCTCAGGCAAAATAGAATTCAATTCCTTAAAACTAAACCCAAACTAAATAAGTGATTTTTGAAAACGTTGGGGAGATGTCGTAACAGCCGTTTCTTCGACGAACATACAACGTCATTCATATTCATTATAATCAAAGAAATAATACGCAGAGCTGCAAAGGAAATTAATAATCCAATTTTCGGCTATTTCCCGCTGTTCTTTTTTTATTTCTTGGTTAGCCCAGCACACAGTTCGGCTATCGATTTGGGACAAGGTCGACTGTAACTAAAAATAGTACCATTTCGTCATTTGGATTAATTTAATTGGCTGATTCCGTTCATCTCTCATAATGGTAGAATGAGAGCGAAAACACAAACTGCTCCTCGTGTGATGTAATGTGTGGAAGTTTGTTGTGAGAATGTAAGTACATATACACATTTAAAAAGTTAAATCTTATATTTTTTGTTATGAAAAATTGGCTATGGTTATTGATATTTTACTCATATTATGTCAGCCACAAATATTATGTTCTTTATGTGAAATCCACACATTTCAGCGCAGTGAAAATGTGTGCCAAAAAGTTCTTTTTTCTATTAATTATGTGGGTACAAACAGCGCAGATGGAATAAGGCTACGTTAAATTAAACTTCGTATTACAAAAGGTTTTATATACCTTTAGAATTAGTATATATCTGGTTAAACAAAATCCTGTTGTCATGGACCCAGTGGAATTTAATGAAACAGACATTGCTGTATGTAGATCATCATTATAATATCAGCTTTGGCTTTCTAAAATTTGTAGACACCAAAAGCACTGCTTAGGCTGAAAATGTTTTGGTTTTTTGTGTATAATTTCTTAGGTAAACATGGAAATAGCGACTGGAGCTCCTGAAAGTACTTCTGAAATTGATTGTAAGATTTTAGCCTTTTAGCTTGCTTACATTATTTTACTCTTCAGTTTGAGTTCTTTTGATGAATTCCATGATAACGTATATAAACTGTTTTGATATATCTCAATCATTAGATATTAGAAATGTATTTTCTGTCAAATGAAGGCCAATTTCTGCATGCATTCCTGTCAGCATAAAGATTATTATATATATAATACACCACATCCAAATCTTTTGTAAACATTGTAGGGGGGCCTCTTGACCCAACCATCTTCAATGTTGGATAGAACAACAATAGGCAACATTGGTGGTGGGAGGGGTCCTAAAAATTTAGCTTTGGCCAATATGTGAACCATTGCTTACAGTCTCGATACAACAACTCAACTTTATCTAGTCTTCTGAGACATACTGACATTCTATTTGAATTGAATTTGAATTGAATGAAATATATTTACCGCCAAAAAGACGGATGGGACACCCAAATAGTTATAAAACTGACTACTTAGGGCCAAGAAAATTTTGCGAATTTCATTGGATTAGAATGCCTAAATCTGTAAAACAAAAACCCTAAACAGAAAAAATTATTGGACCACCCTGCTCCAAGGTCCCTGCATTGATATTACAATAAGCTCTTCAGATGTGGCTCTATCTAGAATATATTTTTTAGATTTGCTTACATTGTTTCTTTTCAGTTGGTACAGATGACATGCATGATAATTGTGATGAAACACTTAATCACCAGGTCTATTAAGTTTGTGACATTCCTTGTTTCTAAAGTATTTTTAGTCGATTGTAATCATTCACTCAAATTGTATGTATTAAGGGAAGTAAAAGTCACAACAAGAATCCTACCTCAATGAATTATACTGTCTTTCAAGTTTCTGATGCAGGTAAAGAATTAGTTATGGTTTTTACACATAACTTACCAAAAGCCGAAATCTTACATATTTTGGCAATTTATTTTATTTAATATGTTTGAACATTTTATACCTACAGAGTACGGTTCTAGCATTCAGCAAAGTTGGCAAAACCTAGCTTTATGCTCTGAGGCAATGGATGTTGAAAGTAGCACTTCAAAAATTTTATTTGATGCCACTGTACAAAGAAAATCTTTGATGGATACTGAAGATTCCTTGTTAGCATTGGCAGCTTCTAATGCAGTGGAGTGTTTGTTTTACGTTACTCTATTGCAAATTTGTAATGGTGATAGCTTGAGGAATATTGTAAGGTTTTTCGAGTTTGGGACTTTGAATGGGTTCTTTTATTCAAGAATGTTCCCAGTGTTAGAACAAGATCATGAAGAACTCCTTCCTTATCAGGTATTATGTTCTATAACACATGATTTTCTGACATCATAAAGAAGAAGTGCCTCTCCTTTTAACTCTTCTTAATGCTTTAGGTCTATACATTTCATGATGTTTATGCCAAAAGAAACAGAGATTCGGAAATGTATTTATCTCGCCGTAAATGTATGTTTCAAACCAGATTTTCTACCCAAAACCTAACTTCACAATTGTCTGACTTTTTAATTTTTTATTAGTGAGTCAAAGAAGTTCACAGCAATCTTTGTACTTGCGACAGGTGAAAAATAACAAAACCAATGTTCAAGCTTCATTTCATGACATTCAAAAATCATTTTCTGAAAATGAAGTCCGATGTCTCAAATCTCTCCTATTTGTTATGCATAAAGTACAAAAGTTTGAAAATAATGATTCAACTAAAAGGTAAAATAATCAGTAAATTCATCTTTCTTCATTATGTATAACCTCTATAAAAAGTCTACTGACGTTATTTTGTTTAGGATTTTTTTAACATCATCAGAATCCTTTATTGAAATTGAGAAGCAGCTTATGGACTTCCGTTTAAATCCCGTGAAGATTTGTGAAACTCAATTAAATGCGAATTTGAACAACTTGAGTTTGGCCAAACAATTTGAAGTGTTAACGTCACTTCCAAATTTCCATAAATGGTGTTGGCCTGAAGATATCGTTCCGTATGTCTACATGGTATGGTATACGGTCTTTTAGTTGAACACCACACAACACTAGTCACAATTTTAATATATTTAATTGACAAATTAATCAACAGGCTTATTATGTCTATGGACGAGATCCCCCTGTTATGCACACAAAATCAGTTTCTCATTGTTTGTGGATTCGCATGTTTCTTTGGATTAGATAGGTTATCATTAGTGTAAGGCGAAGTGGGGTGAAACAGATCAACAAAGAATAATAATAAAACGAACAATAAAGTCCTTGGTTGGGTTAAACGGTAGACTTTCGCTACATCACACGGACTTGGTTGGGTTATGCAGATTTTGGTTGTATTACGGGGATTTGGTTGGGTTATGCAGACTTTGGTTGTATTACGGGGATTTGGTTGGGTTATGCAGATTTTGGTTGTATTACGGGGATTTGGTTGGGTTATGCAGACTTTGGTTGTATTACGGGGATTTGGTTGGGTTATGCAGACTTTGGTTGTATTACACGGACTTGGTTGGGTTATGCAGACTTTGGTTTCATTGCGCGGACTTGGTTGGGTTATGCAGACTTTGGTTGTATTACGCGGACTTGGTTGGGTTATGCAGACTTTGGTTGTATTACGGGGATTTGGTTGGGTTATGCAGACTTTGGTTGTATTACGGGGATTTGGTTGGGTTATGCAGACTTTGGTTGTATTACGGGGATTTGGTTGGGTTATGCAGACTTTGGTTGTATTACACGGACTTGGTTGGGTTATGCAGACTTTGGTTGTATTACACGGACTTGGTTGGGTTATGCAGACTTTGGTTTCATTGCGCGGACTTGGTTGGGTTATGCAGATTTTGGTTGTATTACGGGGATTTGGTTGGGTTATGCAGACTTTGGTTGTATTACACGGACTTGGTTGGGTTATGCAGACTTTGGTTTCATTGCGCAGACTTGGTTGGGTTATGCAGACTTTGGTTGTATTACGGGGATTTGGTTGGGTTATGCAGACTTTGGTTGTATTACGCGGACTTGGTTGGGTTATGCAGACTTTGGTTGTATTACGGGGATTTGGTTGGGTTATGCAGACTTTGGTTGTATTACACGGACTTGGTTGGGTTATGCAGACTTTGGTTGTATTACACGGACTTGGTTGGGTTATGCAGACTTTGGTTTCATTGCGCGGACTTGGTTGGGTTATGCAGATTTTGGTTGTATTACGGGGAGTTGGTTGGGTTATGCAGACTTTGGTTGTATTACACGGACTTGGTTGGGTTATGCAGACTTTGGTTTCATTGCGCAGACTTGGTTGGGTTATGCAGACTTTGGTTGTATTACGGGGACTTGGTTGGGTTATGCAGACTTTGGTTGTATTACACGGACTTGGTTGGGTTATGCAGACTTTGGTTGTATTACACGGACTTGGTTGGGTTGTGCAGACTTTGGTTTCATTGCGCAGACTTGGTTGGGTTATGCAGACTTTGGTTGTATTACGGGGATTTGGTTGGGTTATGCAGACTTTGGTTGTATTACACGGACTTGGTTGGGTTATGCAGACTTTGGTTGTATTACGGGGATTTGGTTGGGTTAGGTGGGGTTTGAAGACAGTTTGGAATTAGTACAAATTAAATCAGATTTATATCTCGCAAATTCAAATAGACCAATATGGTTCTGAAAATACGCATGGTATGTATCCACATGTATGTATACGCAGTCATGGATTTCGAACTAAGGTCTTTAAACATAAAAGGAGGTTTAAGCTCTCAAGGTAGAAAAAAGATGGATGGAATATGAACATATGAATAACAATATCATAAAATTAAAGTAAGTAATAAAAGAAACATACAAATACTCTTTAGAAAATTGAACAAACAAAGCCAGGCATTATTCATGGTTTTCAGCACTGCAGAAAAAAATACCGTGATATACCATGATAATACTAGCACACCAGTGAAGAAATACCATGATATTTATCGAAAAAAGTTCGATTCAAAAAGCTATGGTTTATATATGTAATCATGTCAATTATAACTCTTGAAGATGGTTTTTTTTTATTTGTACCGACTGACGGACGTATAACAGTACTTATCCTAAAACAAGGACTTTGGCCAAATTTGATCAACAGGTAGATGGTTAAAGCCATAGAACATTCATATATTCCCGTTGAAGCTCCTAACAGCCTAGTTCCTAACATTCCTCTACATGACAACTTCCTGAAATCTTACCTTTTAGGTTCACACTGATTATTTGTAGGTTCACATTTAGCTTATATCTGAACTTGTGAACATGGTTCATGAAAAAATACAATCTATTACCTATTTCACCTAGATGACGATTCCTCAAGATTTAAACAAAAATAACCCAACAAGTTATAGGTAAATATTAGCATATTTTACCCAGCAGGAAGCTGGAGCATCCTGACAAACTCACAAAGGTCAATGAGCAACAGCACAACTAAGTTGTAGTCTCGAGAAGAATCATTGAACTGCTTTAAGCATGAAAAAATTTAAGGCTTTGATCTTCTCATTCATTCTTATAATGTGATTTGTTCCCTGAATTCATTTCCTTTCCAAGTAAAATACTCTAACAAATTAACTAGCGACCAAAACTAGGACTAAGGATGTATGTAGGAACACCAGGGATGTACTACACATTTATTGATAAGCTTGAGTGATATAATTCAAAATTTTGAGTGGGTTCATACAAAAAAATACCATATATACCACAAATACCATGATTACTAGCAAGGAAAAAAATACCATGATAAGGCCAAGTTAATTTGATTATGAGGATAGCGTTGCCCGCGCGTATTCATTTTTTCGAGAATCGAACCTGAGAAGGAAAAAATACATTAAACCAAAACCCGCATTCATCTGTTAGTAAAATATCATGGATTTTCCGCGTTCCGCGTTGACTTTTTGGCAGGGCGACGCTACCCTCATAATCAATTTTACTTGGCCTAATACCAGGTTTACCATGAATACCAGAAAACTGAGAACCATGATTATTAAGGTACCCATTATCGCAAAAACTGTAAAACGAATAGGTGCAGTAAATTAGATTAGAACAATTGTTTAGAATTAGAATTGTTTATACGAAAGCCGAGCCAGCTCGTTTGCAGGGCTGGAAATTTTTTCTGTTTATTTGAAACGTACTGACCTCTTTTTCATGCAAATCAAGGAGGAAATTTAAGCGTCAGAGAGAAAGATTAGCGAATTTTAAGCCAAACAAAAGTTGTGTATTTGTAACGAGGCTAGCCCATTTGCCGGACTGGCTCGCCTGTGACTGTCTACATGGCATTTTGTTCAGCACGTTTGCCGAGATCTCGGCAAGTGGGACAGCCCTCCTGTTCATGTTTAATTACCATGAAGGCGAGATCTCGGCTAAAGGGCTAGCCCTGCAAATGGACTGGCTCGGCTTCCATATAAATAGCTCCTAAGAAAGATAAGGAAACTAAGAAGATGTTATTTCTAGCAGCATATGTTATGGGAGTCTTCATGACAATCTTGCCACAATGAGTGTGGTCGTCTATTATGGGTAACCTCTGACCCATTTTTCAATGAAACATCAAATGCTCTTTCATCGATAAATACAACGTCAAATACGGATGAAGTAACATCACTGCCAAACAACATTCACCGTTGCCAAGAACAAAATAGACATCGTAGGATCTTTAACTGCAACAATAACAAATCGAAAGCCTTTCCAATATCGATATTTCCTCAACATCATGAAATTTTGTATGTCATATTTGCAAATGTTATCAAACCACAAAATATAGAAAGAAAACTTGACCAGGAACTTTTCGTTGGAAAATCGTTAAGGATATCCTCAGTACTTTCATGTCAATGTAATAAACAGGGCTTCATGTCTGCTAACAACAGTTTCAGTTTTCAAGCAATAAGCACGTGACCGTCTGCCTACAGCTAAAAGAAAGGTAAAATAAATTAGTTTAATCTTTCGTTTCAACTGCAACAAAAATTGATTATTAAATAAACCATTGGAAATGCATGTCTTTCATACTGTATCATACATCGTAGGGTAATTAATAATACCTGAGTCCAGAGGCACAACAACATCAACTCTGTTTACCAACAAAGAAAATACACGCAAAACATGTTATTATATTGATGTCTTCTAAAGAGATAAAGTATACTTGCGTTAAGTGGAACCCCAGATCACCAGGCTTTTCTTAAGAAAGACAGAATATAGTAACCTGTAGAGAGATTCGTTAAGTTGGACCAAATATTTTAACCAGGGTATCTTATAAGGAACAGGATTGAACAAGGTCAGAAGATATCTATGTTCTCTGCATGGCTAGAAATACTCAGATGTAATACCAGGAAGAAATTTCCACACAACTTTGTTTGCTACCCATACGGTTTTGGTGCCAAAGCTCTTTAATAAAAGCACATATGAATGGGTATTTTCATTCATAAAACGAAAACGAAAAAAGAATTTTAGTAAATGAATGAGACAGGAAACCCAATGATTACATGATAAATTTTGTCACCTAAAGGGTGAAACAAAACGAGAAAGTCTGAAAATAAGTATTTCTTCTATGGAATTCTGCAGAAAATTCACTCACTTAATCAATTAAGTGTGAAAAGAAGGTGAACAAGTCTAAGAAAAATTCAACAATCTCATCAGAATACAACAAACATTTTAGTTAAAAACAGCCATCATTTTTATTGAAAAATCCTTTACATTTCCCTTCTTAACTTTGTTTATATCACACAAACATGCACAGAAGTAATCATAGAACTTGATAGTCAGTTATTTTATTTATTTCAGAGTAATTAATTATATATAACTGCATTTCATAAATATCTCTCAACAGTTGAAACGAAAAACAGAGTTTCATTTAACTCTCTTCAGTATTGGAAAAACTCTCTGTAGAATTGAAGATAACGAACTGTTTAAGTAATCCAAAACAGACATCCTACAAGATACTACCAAGGGGATAAACATGTTAAACAATGACATATCCAAAAGCATTGTCACGGCCCATCCAACAAACTTTTTTGTTGCAAAACACTGGTTAACAGGTGCCTCACTAAACCTGCTGAATCTCACTATGTTCAGGTGAGAGACTTGCTGTCATAGATGTTATTCTAAAAGCATGTTTTTTAGTTTAGGGGTTTGATCATATATTGTAGTTGATCACAAACTGGTCCTGAACATCTGGTCTGCCATGACAACAATTAAAACCCAGGCCTATAATAACTTAAAGTTGAAAGCTATCCAGTATATATTCAGTATGACATCCCAGGTATCAAACATAAAGTCCTTGACAACCCTCACTATCCTGTCCAACCTTCTATCTTCTAGGAAGGGGAAGTTGCTACATTGACAATTCTCCTACGCTATCTACTTCATCCATCTTTTAGCCTGGAATCACTCTAACCATCCAATTTCAATGCTTGTAAATGATTGTAACTGAGACAACCCATCTCAGTCTGGTGCCTTGTCATACCCACCAATATCATTGGTGGAATACCCATTTTAATGTATCTGTGCAGACTTTTTTACCATGGAGTTACCAGCTACCTTGCTGCAGTTGACTGCAATTGGCACATTATTGGGAAACCCGTTCTCCATTAGTATCACTAATATTCTAAAATCTGACTCCCTCCAATGCACCATCCTCTAGTACTGCAACAAAGGAAGTGATACAGAATAGGCATATATGCGTACTGGCAGATGATCTGAGTACACTTTTCTCCCACCACTGAAAGTTTGGATGTAAAAAGGCAAACCAGGTCACATCTAACAAAGTGGAATTACATCCATTATCACAGAAGTTAAACAACTTGATCTTCATCTGTTGCTCCCTCTGTACTAGGAAAGTTCTTAACAGCGAAAAAGGCCACCACTTAATTAGATTACCTACTATTTTTAAAACCTGCTGTCACACAATCACAACCTCCAGTATTGGCTCCATCCTGCACTCCTCCCACACCCCATCATCACTCACAACTGCAGCTTCCTAATCTTCACGCCCACAGTCCACCAGTACCTGACTGATATTTTGAGGTCGATTGCAAAACCCACAATATTATTATGAAGTCTTTTTACATTTTTTTAATTTGAAATTCTGCTTCCTTGGAGAGATATTTCAATTCCAAAATCATAAAATTGTACAACAAATAATTGTGATGAAAGAACATAGCATTATGTTGATGTGTATATAAATTCTGAATTTCAGTAAAACGCTATAACTTTATTCTTCTGTCAATCAACCAAGAGTGAAAGAGCTTATTCCCCAGTAAATTATGGTGTATAATACTAAACATATTTTATTATTATTATTATTATTAATTTATTTTGCAAAGAAGGTCGTAAGTTATGTACATATAAATACAAAAGCAGTGTAATCACTGATGTGGACCTACTACGTATAAGTAAAATAAAGTATAAGTAAAAAAAGTATAAGTATAAGTAAAGTAAATTGCATAAATGTACGTGTGTCTGGTGCATAATAAATATATTATATTATAGTATAGTTATAAAAACATTTATTAAAGATAAAATTGTAAAAAGATTCTCCAATCAAATTAGGTAAGTAGACCTTGATAGAAATTGGCTTGAACACAAAATTAGGGATTGGAAAAATGTAGGTAAAAAATCCATGCAGAAGCTCGGAACAGTAGAAAGCACAAATCAAAATAAGAGTGTATGGAAGGTATAGGCTGTGTTCAGGAGCAGTAGAAACGATGATCCAAATGAAAGCTTAGAAAAAAAAAAGAGAAAAATGTGAACGTTTAAATGTGAACTATCCAAGAGCATAATTCAGAGCTATGCTCAAAACAACAATGTTGAGAATCAGGTGGCCACAAGAATGCTTTCGAATTTAAATTTTAAAATGATCATTGATCACTATTCAATTTATATGGGTATTTCTTTGAGATTAAAAACAATAAAGCGAAAAAAATATCAAAGAAAATGTTGTGAAACTCATCACTTTTGCTAGTGTTTTATTTTCTATGCAAAGAATTTTAAAATCCTTTTCATTCCCAACAATGTCATAAAAAACCATGGCTGTGAAATATGAAAGTGATGAACATTCATAGTGGTGTAGTGGGGACCATTCTTTAAAGGGGCTATCGCATGTATTTTAATCTTTTATATATATATATAAATGCTTTTTTTTATAAAAACCGGTAAAGTCTGACATAAGTCTGGCTGTTCTTATTTTTTAGCCTTTTTAGCCTGATATGTTCTTAGTTTGTTCTTGGCTTTAAGAACACAGTCTCAAATTTCAGCCTTATTATTTTGTTCTTTGGAACTTCCAGTAAAATGAAAAGTTTTAAAGTAGGCCACACGTCGCACCATCATAAGTATAGTTTCACATTATTATAGGTGAGAAAAAAAAACAATAGCAATTAAAGTAGACGGCGCTCTCTTGAGAATCGTGCGTATTTTTATGAGCTCCGTGTGTACAATGGTAGCCATATTTACGGATAAAAAATAATAATGGCCACCTCTGTCATGAAATATCGACAGGTCGAAAATTTATGTTTAAAAATGAATTGAGGAATGAAAATTTTTTTAGATCATGCTTTTAAAAAGTTAATTATCATAAAATAAATCAAATAAATAAAGTTTTTGTACGTCAATAACAGTGGGGGAGGACACTTTTTACTGAGTATCGAAATATAGGCCATTATGATTTTCACGGTCCATTATTCTTCAAGTGTTGCTGCTAATTGCTCTCTATTGGATTGCTCTGTTTCATAAAACATTTTATTCAGTTATACGTGGTGAACTTGGCAAGAATGCATGTCTATTTTCGTGACAAGAATGTTTGTTTATATACATTTTGATGTCCGTAATTACAAAGGCTGTCCGTAATTAGACACGAAGACGGTAGTTATAGCTCATTGAAAAGGGATTTTCCTGGGGTGTTGATGATGCAAGAAGGCAAGTTCCATGATGAGGGTCATAAGATATGAAAAACATTCAAATTTCTAAGAAATTAAAGAAACAACACGAACAGCATATAGGTTGTTATTGTAAGATTCATAACTAGCTTGTGAAGAAAGGAAACCAGTGCTAATTTATTACACACACATGCATATAGGCACAGCTTATCTGTCAAATATTTTTCCCGCAACCAACTGTTCAAGGTTTTTTTTGAGGAATAATTTTGCCATTTTCAACAAGGTTCATCAAAAATCCCATCAGAACGTTTCTCTTCACAGGTTCAGAAGATTCTCTGCCAAAAAGTGGGTGCATTCTCATGACTCTTATGTTAACACAAACAAATTACTACATTGAATATATAAAAGGAGGCAAAGAGAGAGAACTTGAACTGAAACACCGACCGCTCAAAAAAAGATTCTCAGAAATAGACACATCACTTAAATAGACACTAATTGCATGGTTTTTCAAACAATACGTCATATTCCAAAGGGTCACCTGTGATTCAAAGTTTTCCGGCAGTTACCCTGATGTACATGTCACAAATAGCCAAAAATGCCAGGTTACTGATACTGCAAGCTGTTGTTTACGAGTTTGCATTACTTCGCAGTTATGGCAGCTTTATGGATATTAGAATGACGTAGCCATTACCATATATGGAGAATAGAGCTATTTTTAGCAATTTTCAGTTTGTGTCAATTCAATTGCCGAACGGCCTCCCAGTAAGCACAAAGACGTTGTTTCAACGTTGTTTCGACGTCGTATTCCATCGTCGCATGACGGTTGTTTAATGGTTAAAATGGAAACAGCAAAACAACGTCGGATTTTGACGTCAAAACGACGATTAAGAAAACCCAAAAATGACGTTGTACGGACGTTGTGCAACGGTCAAAAGACCGAAAACAACGTTGCATTGACGTTGTAGCATGGTCAAATTGACGACGAAAGGTAATGACAATAAATGAAAAGTCACCAGCGGGAATTGAACCCTGACTTCTCGCATGAATTCTGAGAGTTATAACCACTATACTACGACGCCATGACATGTCCTAATGTATTTGACTAATATCAAAATCACCAACTTAATTTCGAGTAGGTTAAGATGGACAAGAACGATATGACAAATGTTATATTTATGTTATGTTCTATTTTCTCTTTTGCCGTTATGATATCGGTTAACGTTTTTAAATCCATACCTGATAATTTAGGTAAACTAGGTTGAATACAAAATGAGAAGATAATGCTTATAATTCATAGATAGTTGAATCGTTTTTGGAGATTGGTAATGTAAATACATGCGCATAAAAATTAGTTTATTCATTTATGTAATGTTTATAATTGAAAATTGATAATTAGTTTATACCGTATTTCCTCTAATAAACGCCGCCCTCTGATAAACGCCGCCCTCTATTAAACGCCGCACTTATAGCCAAATGTTTGTCGTAAACGCCGCCCTCTAATAAACGCCTCCCTCTATTAAACGCCGCATCTTGGAAAGCGGTGTTTATTAGAAAACAGGTTAAACAAGAATTATAAAAAAGCTTTCATCTCATACAAGAGAACGGCAACAGTGATATTGCTCTTCTTTGACATTTTCGTGAACATATCTTTTGTGTAAAACATTATCACACAATTTTTTGTAACCTTTTTAAGGATAAGGAAACATTATTATTTAAGATTGCTTCTGTCCAATTTTTCATTTTGTAATAAACGCCGCCCTCTAAAGAACGCCTCCCTCTATTAAACGCCGCGTCCAAAACCTTGAATTTGTAATAAACGCCGCGGCGTTTATTGGAGGAAATACGGTAATTAGTTTTTCACGTATGCCTTGCCCTGCTTGTTTTTCTTTTGTTTCTTGCGTCTTTTGTTCTGTCCCTCGGTACTCGCAGGGCTTGTCTTTTTATTCGCATCTTTTCAGTGCATTCGTGTCTTAGCATTCTACCGTATGAGAACAGTCTGAAGAGACATAGTGATATTTTTGTCTAAAGAGACATGTTTATATCTGAAGAGATACTTTGAATGATAAAAATGATACTTTGATATTT
This sequence comes from Turritopsis dohrnii, assembly GCA_027922465.2. Lineage (NCBI taxonomy): Eukaryota > Metazoa > Cnidaria > Hydrozoa > Anthoathecata > Oceaniidae > Turritopsis > Turritopsis dohrnii. The sequence goes on along the minus strand of BQMF02000656.1, from coordinate 19,653 downwards.
TAATACAATTGTTATAAAATTAACACTACCGCCACTATAGACTTTTGGTTATACGTATTTAATACAGAAATATATTGACATACATTTATTATATATTTCCCCATAGGGCGAAATATATGTTAAAACCGGCATTTTCCTTCTCCTTCTCCTTCTTCTTCTCCGTTCACTTTTATAGGCGCAGTTTTGGGATCGAAAGTTGACAGATAAATTCCCTATGGAACTTATCGACCTAATTACAGGCTAGTGATAGTGTGATTGCGCATGCGAAGCAAACTCTCTGCTGTGTGCAGTAAGACGAGCCGTGCAAAAGTGGAAGTAAACTGAAAGAAATCCAAATTAATCCAAAGCGTTTCTTAGTCTTCTCAGAAGACTAATACTTATTATTATTATTTATACTTATAATTTCGTGTTTTGATGTGTAGTTTAAGACACTTGCCACTAAGTTGGTGTGCATGAACAGTGCCCTGCTAACCACCTTCACACACTTCACTTGTTGCAATCTGTGCACTGGTTCAGTACTAGATCAGTCAATGAGCGTTCTGTGTCTGTCCACCAAGAAGGTACACTGCAAATTATTGAAAACTACTGCTTGTGCAGTTGATTTAATATTCCTGCTTGAGCAGGTAGATAAACTTTACCACGAAAAAGTGGGTACTTTATACTTTTGCTTAGTGCAAATTGACAACTCCTGCTTGTGCAGTTGATCACATATCACATAAAGTGGGGTGCTATTCCTGCAAAGAGCAGGTTCTTCATCTTACCACGAACAAGTGAAGTGGGGGCTTTGTGCAAAAAAATCTTGATAGCGATATAACGATAACCTACACGCTTTTCAGCCTAAAATATAATGGCAGATTCTAACATTTCGAAAATAGTTTTTAGTAATTTCCACCAAAGTGATCTCAAATTTGGTGTCTCTTCTGGCAAGCCATGTTCATGCATGTCACTAATGTCTATATTTTGGACTTGCATAAGAAAAGTATCAATCTGGAAAACTGCAGACTTAGACTTTGTCTTGAATCAAGGTAATAGACTATACTAGTATCCCGTGTAAAACAATTTTACAGGTTTTAATTCTGAAAATGACGTCTCAAAAAATGGTGACGAAAAATTAAATCACAGAATAACGAACAGAAAGTGCATCAGTGTTGTAAGTACTGTAAACTCTCTCTAATTCCCTAAACCCTAACCTTAAGAAAAAGAAACTGAAGGTGCAGGTACCATAAAATTCGATCCATAAAATTAGAGAGATCGAATTTGGAAGTTCTAACTGTATTGCTGAACTCTAAAAAATATAACAAAAAAACACTCTTCACACTTTTAATTAAAAATCTCTATTTATTCCGGCTAAAGCATATTTAGTTCAACACTGGAGTTATGAACAGAAAAACTTTTTATCAGAAGATCTGAAACACATCAAAATATTCATAATGAATCTTTCACGATACGATATATGCAGTAGTAAAAATAAATTGTGCGTACAGGTAAACAACAAAAAGATTCAAATCACTGTAACTGTACATGGAATACAAACCCCAGTGTAAATAAAAGCCAAACACGAAAGTCGTAAAAGTGCCAAAATGTGAATTGTAAACAATTGCGATCTTCTTTACGAACCCAGAACGTCATGATTAAAAACCATGATATTCATTTCTTCCATCGCGTATTATTAGAAAAGTAATGACGCAGAAACCCTATTAATACTATAAGAAAAACAAAACAAACAAACAAAAAAGTTCTAAAGCGTACTTACCCTAAAAACATTAATAAATCTTAATAAACTTTCGTTGTTGTCTTTTATTTCTTGATCTCGCGAACAATCAAAACATTTGAAACGATGAAAATGCAATGTAAAGGTATCTTTCCTTATACTAATCGTAGAAAAATATTAACTGCCGTGGTCTGACACTCCATTATGAATAAATGGTCGCAAAAACGACCCGAAATTTTAGAGAGTGAACGCGTGAAAAAAGCGGATGCACACTCGTAATTAGTATATAGATGAGAAAACTAAAATTTCTAGAACTTTGTATGTTGATGAGTTGCCTGCAGATATTGAAGTTAATATTGTTACATTACATGCAGATTTTGTTTGTATTACCGATGGATATGCTAATGCTAATGCTAATACTAATGATCTATTTACATTTTTGAATGAGGATCTTTTTTACAGTGATGATGTGTCAGGTGCGATACTTTTTATTGAAGATTTTTGTATTGGGATATTAAAAGACATCAATAGAAATATTTATTTATTTGATTCCCACAGCAGAGGTAGTAGAGGACTTCCAGAACCAGAGGGAAAATGTATATTAATGACGTTTTTATCTGTAGAGTGTGGTAGCAACTATGTTTTTTCTACTTATGGTTATTCTATTTATTTTCAAATTGTTTATGTAAAATTTAGTCCCCTAGATTTTACAGGGAAAGAAACACTTGTGAAATACTTTAGTAAGTTTAAAAGATCTTAGTATTATGTCAAAAATAGTGGCAAAGAAAGAAAGATTAAGCAAGACTACTATCGAACCCATTTTGCAATGATCAGCGATAAAAGGTAAGATCAATATAAAAGAAATTCTGGAAGAATAAAAGAAAGCAGGAATAGCCATTATGACAATAATTGTGAAAAAATAAAAGTAGCCAAGAAAAGTCATTATGACAATAATTGCGAAAAAATAAAAGTAGCCAAGAAAAGTCATTATGAAAATAATTGCCAAAAAATAAAAGAAGTTGGGAAAAGTCATTATGAAAATAAATGCCAACAAGATGCCCCAGCAGGCAAAGGGATTTCTGCAAAATCTGCTGAAAAATGAAAAATAAAAGACCATGTGAATCGAAATGTGAAAGAGATTATATATATACTGGCCGTCAAGGCGGCGTCGCTCGCCGCCCAAGTTCAGCCTGCGTTGTGTCACCTCCCAAAGGGTTCACGAAAAATGGAATTAAGGAATTGTCAATGGAAAGTGTTATCATCTTGTAGAGCTTGAAATTCTGAGCAAGAAAATGTATAGGATCATATGTCTATGACGCACCGTTTCGGAGATATCGTCGATCAAATGTTTTGATGACGTCATAGAGCCCCGTCCCCAAAAAGTTTGCCCAAATATTTTCGTCACCCCGTGGCCAATTTCGGGGACTCCAAAAAACGTCAGTTATTCCTATTGGTTACGGAGATTATTTTCCCTACACGTTGCATTCGATTAAGGTCTCAATACAATGGTTTCACACTGACGTCGCACAAAATAAAATGTAACAATCACTCTCACAACTCAATCTACCATTTTGCGTGACTTACAGACAAATAAACAAACAAACAGACAGACGGAGAATCGGCTATTAATATATAGACTAGCCGCCAAGGCGGCGTCGCTCGCCGCCCATGTTCAGCATGCGTTGTGTCATCTTCAGATTTCACGAAAAATAAAATTAACTAATTGGCAATAATAAGTGTGCCCATGTTGTAGGGCTCGAAAAACTGATCAAAAAAATGTATGGGAACGTTTTGCTACGACCAACCGTTACGGAGATATCGTCGATCAAAAATTTTGATGACGTCACAGACCCGTCTCCAAAAAAATTAGACCCAAATTTTTTGTAACCCCGTCGCTTGTATCGCGCACCCCAAAAAAACGTCAGTTATCCCTACTGGTTGCCGAGATAATTTTCCCTAAACGTCGCATTCGATTAGGGTCTCAATACAATGGTTTCACACTGACGTCGCGCACAAGAAAAGAAATAATTTATGTGTGATCTTACATTGCTGATTCCCCGATTTCTTTCGCAGTTCACATCTACCATTTTGCGTGACAGACGGACAAACAAACAAACAAACAAACGGAGAATCGGCTATTAATATATAAACTAGTATCCCGTGTAAAACAATTTTACAGGTTTTAATTCTGAAAATAACGTCTCAAAAAATGGTGACGAAAAATTAAATCACAGAATTCGATAGGAAAATCCTGGAGAAGTAATGATGGCGGACAGACGTGTAACGCGTGCTGCTAGTAAACGAGAAATTATTATACTAGATAACAACAAAACTTCACAAGAAGAAAGCCTTATCTCAAACAAGCTGACAGAACTTTCTTTAAACGAAGAAGTTGAAGTGGAAGTTGAAGTGTTAGACTCGAAGGAAACCGAAAAATTATGGGAGGAAACGAAATCTGAATATATTGATTGTAAGTTCCTTAAACTTAAAGTCGAACTGATGAACTCCTTTCAATCGGTATTGGATAAAAGATTTTCCTTACAAGATAATGTCATTACCAGCCTTAAAAACGAGAATGATTTTCTAAAGGGACAGTTAACTGAGTGTACTAAATTACTAAATACTGTTGTTTCGCTATCTCAGAGAACGAATTATGACGAGTCAGCAAAAAATTCTACTTTGCATTTTTATCACAAAAGTTCTCATACATCGCTACAAGCTGCTGAAAATTTAGATTCAACATTAAATTCTTTTACAAATCGTGAGAACAATACATCGATTATTACTTGTATTGACGATGAGCGAATTGACAATCTAGGTAATAATAGCACATTACTTGAGACAAACATTACCCAAGACAATAATTACATTCAAACATCTTTACACGAACAATTGTTGGACGTAAGAAAAAGACAAAAAGCTAAGTTCGAAGAGAAAAAGATATGTGAGAAAGTGGCTCTTAGAAAAAGGTTGGAAAAACTCGCCTGTTACGATGAATGCGTAGAGGATATCACCTCAACGATTGAAAGTGAACCGGTTGTTTCTAGTAACGAAGTCAGTGCTGCGTTCGAAAATGAATATACAACAACGACTCAGAACAATCAGAACTCGCAGAACAACGTAAATCAACGTCGAGTGTATATAGTTGGAGATAGCATGCTCAAAAATATAGAAGGGCATAAACTGACCGAAAAACTCGACTCAACAAAAGTTGTTATTAGATCGTATAGTGGAGCAACAACAGAATGCATGCATGATTATGTTAAACCAAGCCTGCGTTCAAATCCAGACGTAGTAGTTATTCACTGTGGAACGAACGATTTGTCAAGTGAAAACTCGCCTGAAGAAATAGCAGATTGCATTGTGGATCTTGCTGTTAGATGTAGTAGTTTAAATAGGCGAATTGTTATTTCAAGAATTATCCCAAGAGCTGATCGTTATGCTGTCAAAGCACGAAAAACGAATTATGCACTGCACCATAAATGTCAAGCAAGAAACATACAAACTATATCACATGAAAATATAAATCCAAAAACTCACCTTAATAATAGTAAACTCCATCTGACCAAGAAAGGGTATGGAATTGTGGCAAAGAATCTCACAGAAGCACTTAAGAAGGTATGACATGATCAGAGAAACATAGTTTTTGACAATGAAGATGTTAGTCATGGTAGCGTTGACGATGATAAGAAGCAGGATTGTGTTGAATCACAAAAGGAAAAGGAAAATGATGTTAACGAATTTGATAAACTAAGGTCGCTCAAAAATCAAAACCCAAAAAACCCTATTGTAAGTTACATTAACATCAACTCTGTCAGAAACAAATTTCCATTCCTTAAAGAACAATTAGGTGGACTTGTCGACGTGTTGACAATTGCAGAGACAAAAATTGATAATTCCTTTCCATCAGCGCAATTTAGCTTTGAAGGATTCAGCCAGCCTTACCGTTTGGATGTCTCAAATCACAGGGGAGGCCTTTTAACCTATGTCAGTAGTGACATTCCTTCTAGACGTATACTTGATTTCCATTTTCATACTGATATTCAGGCTATTCTTGTAGAGCTAAATTTTCGCAAACAGAAGTGGTTAGTCTGTAGTATCTATAGACCACCCACTCAAGATAAGGAATTGTTCTTCTCTCAGCTCTCTGCTGCATTAGATTTCTATTATGATAAGTATGATAACGTTATTATAAACGGGGATTTCAACCTAGAACCAACTAACCCAGACCTCGCTGACTTTATGGTTTCCCACTCTTTATATAATCACATGAGAGAGAAAACTTGTTGGAAATCGTCAGCTGGTACTTGTATCGACCTGATACTATCCAACAAGAAGCACTCTCTTATGCACACAGGGACTGTTGAAACTGGGTTGAGTGACCACCATGCATTAATATATACTATGCTTAGAAGTCACTATATGAGGGCACCTCCTCGTAAATTTTCATATAGGAACTATAAGAATTTCGATCGGGAGCGTTTTGCATTAGATTTATCCAACAAATTGAACAGTGATATCACTTCTTATGCAGAATTTGAAGAGATATTTGTCAAATTGTTGGATGAATATGCTCCATTGAAAACTAAGGTAGCTCGAGCAAATAGTCAGCCACATGTCTCCAAAGACCTTAGAAAGGCCATCATGAGACGATCGCAACTTAAAAAAGTTGCTAACATCTCAGGCAATTCTGAGGACTCTTTACGATATAAAAGGCAGAGGAATTTTGTAGTAAACCTCAATAGACGAGAAAAGAAATCTTTCTACGCAAATTTTGATCATTCCAATCTGAACAGGGGTTTTTGGAAGTCTATAAAACCTTTGTTTAGTGAAAAAAATACAGGTGCGAAAGAAAGAATCATTCTTGTCGAAAAGGATAACATCTTTAGCGACGAACTTGAAGTAGCTAACATATTTAACAATTATTACAATAGAATAACTGACAGTATCCAGGTTCCTTGCATCCCTAGTGCCATCACCAGTCAATTGGATCCTATTCTAGCGTCGATAGAGCGCTATGCCTCACATCCTAGCATTGGCGTGATCAAATCTAGATTTGGTACCAATTCTTCTTTTGATCTTACGCCCATCGAGTCAGATGAGATGTTTAAGGAAATTCTCTCCCTGGATACTGGCAAAAAATCAAGTGGTTCTATACCAACATCTATTTTCAAATTATCTGCTGCACAGTGTGCCCCTATATTAACTAAACTTTTCAACTCTATGATAAACGATGGCTCAGAATTTCCACATCAACTCTGCTTGGCCGATATTATCCCTTCTTTTAAGGGAAAAGGTAGCGACGTTGATAAAGGGAATTTTAGACCAATCAGTTTGTTACCTGTTCCATCAAAGGTATTTGAGCAATTCATTGTTAGACAGTTGTCCCCGTACTTTGAGGTCTTCCTGTCAAAACTTCTCTGTGGTTTTAGGAAAGGGTACAGCTGCCAGCATGCCCTTCTTAAAATGTTATATCATTGGGAAAAATCGCTTTCTACATCTGCGAAAGTTGGAGCGGTCTTGATGGATTTATCCAAGGCCTTCGATTGCATGTCACACGATCTTTTGATCGCAAAATTGGCAGCTTATGGCGTTGGATACAAAACACTAAGACTGCTTCATAGTTACCTAACTAACAGAAAGCACAGGGTCCGTGTTGGTTCTACCTTCAGCGAGTGGCTTTACATTCTTATAGGCGTACCACAAGGTTCGGTACTTGGGCCCATATTATTCAACATTTTTATTAACGACTTACTTTTTATTATCTCTGACGAGTGTTTTATTTGTAACTTTGCAGATGACAATACTTTATACAGTTGTGGGGACAGTATAGATGATATTTTGGAAAATCTGAAAACGGATCTCGTGTCTGTTGTTGACTGGTTTAGCAACAACGGCATGGTAGCTAACTCTGATAAATTCCAGATGCTTTTACTAGGTGCTGATTATTCTACTGTTGAACTTCAGCTCGGTTCTGTGATAATTACACCTTCCGATCAAGTGAAGCTTCTTGGCGTAATTCTTGATGCTCAGCTCTCTTTCTATCCTCACGTTCAAGAAATATGCCGACGAGTTTCATCAAAAACCAAGGTGTTATATAGGATTAGAAAATATGTTAACGAGTCTACTCTCAATATTCTTTTTAACACGTTTATTATGCCATACTTCAATTATTGCCCACTAGTGTGGATGTTTTGCAGCAAGCAGGCACATAATCTCGTCGAAAAAACCTATCGGCGAGCTTTGTGTGCGAAAACTGGATTGCTTCCAAATTACCACTCTGGTTCGGAAATAGTTGAACTGCCGACTATTCATTCTCGGAACCTTTTGCTTCTTGTCGTAGAGGTTTTTAAATCTATTCATAAACTGAACCCGCCGCTGATGTGGGGCATATTTGAGACAAAATTTATGAGATATTGTCTCAGACAAGGCCATACATTAAAGGTTCCTTATACGAATAGAACCATAGGATTGAACTCCTTTGTGATGCGAGGAAGTTTAGCATGGAACCACCTACCATCCGAGGTGAAGCAAATTGCTAGCCTGCCAGACTTCCGCTCAGCTCTCTCTGCGTCCCAAATTTACTGTCGTTGTAAACTCTGTGTTGCTCACATGTAGGATTCCGACGAATGAATAAATTCTTAGGATAGTTATTAATTACTTTATGGTTTATATATTTCGACATTATTTGTAAATAGAATTTTTATCCTTTTATTTAGTTGGTGTGAGTTAGTACTTTATGTCAATTTGTATATATTGTTACTATGTAAAACTCTAAATAAAGAAATAAATAAAAAAAAATAAAAAAGAATAACGAACAGAAAGTGCATCAGTGTTGTAAGTACTGTAAACTCTCTCTAATTCCCTAAACCCTAACCTTAAGAAAAAGAAACTGAAGGTGCAGGTACCATAAAATTCGATCCATAAAATTAGAGAGATCGAATTTGGAAGTTCTAACTGTATTGCTGAACTCTAAAAAATATAACAAAAAAACACTCTTCACACTTTTAATTAAAAATCTCTATTTATTCCGGCTAAAGCATATTTAGTTCAACACTGGAGTTATGAACAGAAAAACTTTTTATCAGAAGATCTGAAACACATCAAAATATTCATAATGAATCTTTCACGATACGATATATGCAGTAGTAAAAATAAATTGTGCGTACAGGTAAACAACAAAAAGATTCAAATCACTGTAACTGTACATGGAATACAAACCCCAGTGTAAATAAAAGCCAAACACGAAAGTCGTAAAAGTGCCAAAATGTGAATTGTAAACAATTGCGATCTTCTTTACGAACCCAGAACGTCATGATTAAAAACCATGATATTCATTTCTTCCATCGCGTATTATTAGAAAAGTAATGACGCAGAAACCCTATTAATACTATAAGAAAAACAAAACAAACAAACAAAAAAGTTCTAAAGCGTACTTACCCTAAAAACATTAATAAATCTTAATAAACTTTCGTTGTTGTCTTTTATTTCTTGATCTCGCGAACAATCAAAACATTTGAAACGATGAAAATGCAATGTAAAGGTATCTTTCCTTATACTAATCGTAGAAAAATATTAACCGTGGTCTGGCATACTTTTATGAATAAATGGTCGCAAAAACGACCCAAAATTTTAGAGAGTGAACGCGTGAAAAAAGCGGATGCACACTCGTAATTAGTATATAGACTAGTATCCCGGGTAAAAACTTTTTACCGAACTTAACTTCGAAAACATTAGGTCAAATCCACCATTCCTGTGTACGTACCCTGTGACGAAAAAATAAATCATAGAATCGCAACTCAAAAACATCCCAGGAGGCGTCGCTCGCCACCCATGTTCAGTATGCGTTGTGTCGCAGAATTTAACTTTTGCAAAAGTTTCTTTTCAGGCATTAATTTTTTAATTCATTTCTTACATTCAGAGAATTTAAAACAGATAGCAACATGGCTCAGAATATATATTCATACGCAGAAGAGAAGTAACTTTAATGTAAAAATATGCAATATATAACACAGAACCGTTTACTAAGACATACAAAGCCAAACATTGAATAACATTACAAAAATGATACCTTCCAACTTTTTCTTTTGTTCAAAAGTTACTTCTGGACTGTAACCATTAATGAATTTTTGAAATGATATAGTTAGTTCTTCCCAAAACCATCAACATCATGATTAAAACCATGAGTTTCATTTCTTCATGCTTTTTTTATTATTGCCTAAAAGAATAATGTTTCAATTGTAATACCGAAAAAAAAAAAAAAGAAACAAAAAAAAAAAAGGAAATTCAAGTACGTATTTATCCTAAAAACAATAACTAAGAAGAAAAATTTACACAAAAGATAAAAAGTCACAAATAAAATCATAAATTCAAAGTTATATACCTAGGCATAGTACGTAAACGATTACCATAACACAAAATATGCATAAACGGGATAAAATATAAACTTAAGAAAAATACAGCCAACACTTATTTTTTGTAAGATAGTTTCATTGCACAGTCATTAAGTAAGTAAATCTTAAGTAACCCTCTCGACATTATAACCCATCATGTGCTTCATTTCTATTTTAACAGATCAAAACATAAAAAAAACATATACAAAAAACCTAATCATGCTATGACGAAATCTAAAGAAAAACAAAACAAAGTAAAAGAAACTTTGAAAATGTATTAACCTTAAAAATAATAATTAAAAACACAAACGTAATGACAGAATTAGTATAGCTGAAAAATTTTTAACATATGAAAACATTCGTGGAGCCATTTTTTATTTCCAGTTCAAAGCTCCTCTCTGCTGGAAAATTCAAAACACAACAGTAAACATTCCTCTTATCATTTATGTATCCACTAATACTAACTGTGTTTAACTAAATAGATACTATTTTAACTTTACCTCTCAATACCAATTCACATCATCATAATCATGTTAGTAAACAATATTGATCATGATCTGTAGTAGCCATTATCAACTTCTAAACTCTTTTACTTTCTATATTTCATACCTGTAAACAAATTAATAACACTCGATTTACTTTCCAGGATACTTTCCTATTGTAAACATACACTTTCTCCTTGCTTACTACTGCAATTCCACTACCATTTTTATACAGTGAAAGTCATAAAAATGCTTTCTTCGTAACTTCATAACTGTGGAGCCATTTTGAATTAAATAAAATAAGGAACAAAACATCGTTACCAAAACAAATCATTAACTGCTCGAGGGACATGCATCTTAATGATTTGATCGTTTTAACTCTGTTTTTACTCTCTTTTAACGCTGTATTTACTAAATCCGTTTGACTCATGTACTTACGTATATTACTTTATATCTTTTCCAAACAATTTCTCTCCGAAAAGAAGTAAAACCATTTTCTTCACCAATGTAAATAAACAGCATCCTTCTGCAGCCATTTTTAAACAACTTCAACTTCATCTACACTACTCTACTGCTGCACTCCCATAACTATTTGATAACTATAAAAAGAAATACGTAAACAGCTCGTAAAATAAAAATAGACTTCTTCGTTTCGTTTTCCTCTGAAAAAACCTATATATAAAAAACAACATCTGTTTAAAAACTCACCTAAGCATGTGGTTATACCTGTTCTTTTATTAATCTAAAATAAAATTTAAAATACAATAACAATAAAAGTTTAACAATAAATTGATAACTAAAACGTAAACAAACATTTAAATACATTTAAATACTAACTTCTTGTTCTTCTATTAATCAAAAATAACAGTTTTATAATAATACCTTTTGTTCGTTCGATCTTTCTGCAGCTAATTTTTAAAAACTTCACTGCACTTCTTCTGTATATCTAAATATGATTTTTCATTGTAAACAAACAACTAACCCGTGTTCTTTTATTAATAAGAGTAAAAGTTTAGCAATAAACACGATGATAAAACGTTTTATAATAATAACAATACCTGTGTTTCTTCGTCAGTTCTTTCGTCGATTTGCTGCCTAAAACAATCAAATTTAAATTGAAATATTCGTATACAAAAAGAAACACGTCTTCTTCGCGAAGTTTCTTGCTCACGAAATGATCGTTGACAAATTTCGAACGAAGAAATTGCATTGCTCGCACTCCTCCAAAGACGTTTTTCGGCTGATTTCCACTGCGCAAACCAAAAATAACAAAACGGAGGAGCATATACTAATCGCGGAAAATCAAAAAAAGTGTCTGTCGCTTTGGCGTGGTTTTACGACGAAAAGGGAAAAAATAAGAAGGATTTGACCGTGAAAAAAAAACAAATATGTCACTCTCTAAAATAAAAGTGTGACACACAACGCGAATTAGTATAATAAGATGATTTCCAAAATAAAACATCACATTTCTAATCATGTACTCCACAAGACATTGTCAAAGGTTAATCGACACTATCTGAGATTTATAATGTATATGCTGCCAATAAACTGGATTACATCTGAATTACATTCTTTATTTTGCTGGTCCGAAGCAATATCAAGGATATATTGATCCTTGCAGATGTCACAGTGAATGAGCACATAACTCATAAACTCTAAAAGATATGAATTTCTGAATTTGATAACTTGGTGTCAATCTTCCTAAATCACAAGCACAAAAAAGCACACAGATTTTGGTCATGCAAAATACATCTACATAGACCAAAATCAACATATATATAACTGAAATCAGACATTTTTGTTTTAGTTTGATTAATGATATGGCATACACTCACAAACATTCTTAATATAAGTTGACATTCAAGGCCTGTTTAAAAAAATTCTTTAAGAAATTTGAAAATAAGGTTGAATGATTTTTACAACACAGCATTGCATTTCTGATTTCATAGCACCCCAGGGCATTGTCACAGTGCATATATCACAGTGATTTCGTATGTAAATCGTACTCTTTAAACTTTTGATATGTACCGTCAATCTTCTTAATTACGAATGGATTTCTCAATATTGAAAACACAAAAAGTAAATAAAGATTTTGAAAGTATACTTATACGTACATACTTACACTTATACGTATGCGCAAGAAGCACACACATAAATTATATAACTGAATGGAAAGTTTTGTATTGTGTTTCATGATGTGCAGTGTTCTGAATTTACAGACAGTTGGAAAATGTTTTAATTCACTGATTATGAAAGGCATTCATAATAAGGGACATTATCGACAGTGTGTAAACTTAAAAACTGATATAAGATATTAAAAACATTAAAACATCAAACATTAAAAGTAAGTGGTGCGGAGAGTAGACAAACATTTTTGATGTTTGAACTTAACAGGAAACTGAGCTGAGCTTAAGTATCCAGAACATAACAGCCTATATACGAAACAAACAAAGATGTTTTCAGGCTTTTCAAGACATCTCAAGACATGTTTCCACTAAAAATAAACAAATATATACCTTTTTGACTCTTCCGGTTACAAAACGTTGAGAATTTGTGTAACTGAAAAGGGCTTCTTCCTGCTGACATGCATCGCACGGTGCTTTGGTTTCATGTAACCGCACGCATGAATTTTCAAAAAACCGCTAGGTTTGGACAGTAAGAAAAAGAAGAAGGTTTGCGGAGTGGGTTTGTGGAATCACCCGTTCGCCAGCGAAAACATGGAATGCGTGAAAGCCGGTTATTCATTCAACAAATTTCGACGAGAGAGTTGAATGCATGAACACGCATATCCATAACTGAAAGGGCGCTATTTCCTTTTCGCACCCCCCTTAATCTACCTTAGGTCGACTTTTTTGCGTCAGTAAAATTTTGCGAAAATGGATGAACACGGATTTAACGCAACCTAATTTTAGCGAATTACCCCTTAATTACGGAGAATTGCCAGAAGGTAAAATAAAAGGTGTGCTAAAGTTAAATTTTCCGCAACTTTACTTTAGCGAAAATATGGTCATTCGCTAAAATCGCTAAAATAAGGCGACGCAAAAAAAAGTTGGCCTAAGGTATCTGCCATATTTTTTTACTGTTGGCTCTTCATCATTGAGATAAAAAATAACCCTTACCCTAACCCTTAACTCAGACCCTAAAATATCCTGGACGGAGAATGGGGTACGAAAAGGAAATAGCACCACTGAAAGAATATATGTAATTTTTGTTAGTTTTCTTGAAATGTATCCTATCAATGTAATGTACATTTTAGTTATATTGCGATTCAAAGACCTTATTACTTCAAATGTCCAAATACCCAACTGTGCTCCCTTGCCTCGTTTTGATGTGGTAATTTCATGAATATTATCAGAAATTGGCCCATTAGCAATTTTCAGTTATGAATAACATAATACTAAGTAATGTCACAATATAAAAAATCAAAACAAAGTCGAATTTGATAGTCTGAGAAGGAAAACAAAATGCTTCATAGATCAATCATTTCCTATTCTTTCGTACATAAGTGCAGATTCAAAAAATTTCTGACAGTCATAGTGGCAAAAAGAGCATAAATAAAGATGACCTATTCTAAAAAAACCCAGCTTTTTCAAAAGCATAAAGAAGCACTAGGAAGTAAACCAACAAGAAATACATAACACAAGCATCTTCTAAACTTTGCCAAAATGTTCAGGTAACTTAACCCAGATATAATCTGGTTTTATGTTGCAACTTTAAATGTCAATCAACAAAATTCAATTTACATTTTTCATTCTTGAATCCGTCACATGTTCCTTTCAAATGAATGATGAAAAACATTTTGAATGTTTCCTGATAGTATTAGTCTCTAACCACATATATGCTGGAAATGCCAGACACGTCACATTTGTTAATCCTGACTTGGTTCAGCAGTTCCATTGTTTCAAGTATATACACCAGATATTCCACGACCATATATAGTGGTTCGTCTTAATTCATAAATTGATATCAATTACTCTTGATAATGCCTTATACACCTGAAATAGTAAAACCAACAAACAAATTATTAAGAGCATAAATTTTCCATTCACGATATTGAAAGTAATCAAAATCATTTATATATATTTAACATATAAATTATGTAATTATCTTATTACTAGTAACCCGGGTAAAACATTTTTACCACATCTAACTTCGAAAAGGATATATGCAAATCCCGTGTTGAAAAAAGGTGACGAAAAATATAATCAAGGTGTGCAAACCCCGTAACGAAACATTAAATCAAGGAATAGCGATTGAAAAGTGTATCCATGTTGTAGAGCTCGAAAAGATATCACCGATCAAAGATTTTGATGATGTCATAGCCGCAGTACTAAAAATTATTTAGGCCCAAATGTTGCGTCACCCCATCACCCGTATCGTGGACCCTAAAAAACGTCAGTGTTCCCTATTGGTTCTCGAGTTATTTCCCCCAAAATGTCGCATTCGATTGGGGATGCAATGCAATGATTCCCCGTGATAGATTAAAAAACTGACGTCACGGCACTTGCTACTATATAATAATCGTAAAAAAAAACGCATGGCCTAACGAAAAATATGACCACGATTAAGAAGATTTTGACCGTAAAATTCAACAAAATTTATCACTCTCCAAAATAAAAGTGTGACACACACTCGCTATTATATATCTACTTATACTAATCCGCGTGCGTGTGCAACACATTTAACTGAGAGTGTTGTGTTTTTGTTTTTTTAATGGTCAAAATCTTCTTAATCGTGGTCATATAGCGGCAGTCCGACCAGTGAACATTTTTTTACGGAGGATCTAATGTCAGTTTTCTTTTAGCCAATCAAAACGCAAGAAAGTTTTTTTTCGCCATTTTGATTGGCTGCCGAAAATCAAAAATCGATGGCAGCGGAATCGGTTAGTAAATCCGTTAGTCTACAGACAGAAGCAGACGAAGGTGAATTTGGTTGAGCACGAAGCAAGACTGGGTGACTTTCTTATTACAAAAACCTTTAATCTTCGATCAATACTGGACCAGTATCAAGTCAGAAACAGTGTTGGCAAACAAGAAGTCTGTTTTATGTTTTTCAGCACAAAATGCTTGCGACATTGAGTGGGAGAAAGCATATTTCTGTGCATGTACAGTAGAAACTTGCAGGAAGGTAAAGAAAGTTTACAGAGGTATTTATTACATGTTTGCAGTAGGAAAGTGTGCTGGAAACTAAATACTTTACTTAGTTATTTGTTTACAGGTATGAAATATAGAAAGTAAAGAGTTTAGAAGTGTTTGAAAATGACTGCAGCAGAAGAGCAGAAAATGTTGTGATGATGATGATGTGAATTGATTATTGAAAGGTATATATAATCGTCTTTTGTTTGAAGTTAAACCAAAGTTACAATAATATAGATCTATTTACTAAGAAGACAGTTAGTATGCTGGATGAGTAAAGAATAAGTGTTGTGAATTAGCCAGAGGAGTTTTTCACTGAGTTTAAAAATGGTTCCACAGATGTCAATGTTCTGTCATTACGGTTGTGTTTTTTAAGGTTAATGCTTTCTCAAGGTTTCTTTTAGTTTGTTTTGTTTTTCTTTCGATATCGTCATTGTATGATTAAGTTTTTTTGTATACTTTTTGAATGTTTTCATTTGTTAAAAAATCTTTAGCTATACAAATTCTCTTATTAAGTTTGTGTCTTTAATTATTATTTTTAAGTTTAATATATGTTCTCGAAGTTCCTTTTTTATTGTTTATTGTTTGTTTGTCATAATACGGTTAGGTATTTGAATCATTATGCATTCGAAATCTTCTTTTAGATAAGCAAAATAAAAAATACAATAACCATAAAGAAATGAAACTCATGGTTTAAATCATGATGTTGATGGTTGGTGAAGAACAGATTATCAATTTCAAAAATTCTGTCCAATGTAACTTCAACACGAAAGAAACACAGTTGGAAGGTATCGATTTGTTTTCAATTCACATTTTGTAATGTTATTCAATGTTTGCTTTTGTGTTCTGTATTATGTATTGCTTTTTTTACACTAAAGTTACTTCTATTCTGCGTATACAATATATACTTCTTTGTTGTATTGCCATTTGTTTCTGCATTAAATCTTCTGCATGTAAAAACATGATTTTGGTCTGAAGTAGGGCATTTTAAGTATTGCAATGTTTGTTTCACGTCTCCAGGGTAAAAAAATAAGTTTTCGAAACCTTTATTCGGTTCAGTTCCAGTGATACACATATGCATTTATACGCATTATTGTAATAGTGGGATGTTGGATTCTTTGGTCTATAGGTTTGCATTAGTTTTATTATGATTTGTTTTACGTAGGAGTTACTTTGCATTTTCTGTTTATCAAAAAAATAGTTTTCGGTCAATAGTAGGGCATTTTAAGTGTTGCGATGTTTGTTTATAATTCGCGTCTCCAGGGTAAAAATTTTCATTATGATTAGGTAAATAGTTGGTAAATATTTAATTGACTAATCCTCTCTCTCGGTTCAACTCACATTGACTAAAACTGGTAAAAATTATTACCAGTTATGTTCAACACTCTACAACATGGGCAAACTTATCATTGCCAATTCTTCTCTTTATTTTTGTGAACTGGACGCATGCTGAACATGAGTGGCGAGCGACGCCGCCTGGGCGGCTAGTCTTATTATAATAATCCGCGATTGTGCATCCCACTTTTATTTTAGAGAGTGATATATTTACTTTTTTTTCAACGGTCAAAACCTTCTTGTTTTACCCTTTTCGTCGTAAAACCACGCAGAGGCGATAGACACTTTTTTTAATGTTACATAATCTAAGTGTGACGTTTAATTTAACTCACGTTTTTTAAACCAATCAAAACGCAGGAATTTCTTTTTTCGCCATTTTGATTGGTTGCCGAAAATCAAAACGGAATCTGTTGTTAAATTATTATTCACGACGAACTGGTGATGCGAAGTTTTGTGAGTTTAATTACGTACTTAAAATGCATAAAAGGCTTATTATTAACGAAAGATTTACATCACATTCAACATAAAAATAGAAGTCTGACTTATGAAGAAGTCTGGTAAAACATTGCAGCATGGCAGAAAGAAAGTATATTTAGTACGTACATGTTTGCAGTAGAAAATGTGGATGGATGTACAGTAGAAACTTGCTGGAAAGTAAAGAAAGTTTGCAGAGGTTTTAACAGTGTTTACAGTACAAAATCTACTGGAAAATACAAAAAGTTTTTCATGTACTACTTCGGATATAAGCATAAAAGCAGTTTTGCCAAACGAAGAAAGCAGTTCAGTTTGTAAAAATGGTAGCGAAAGTGTTTTTATAAATATATATGTGCTGGAAAGTAAATAAAGTATTAGTAATTTGTTTACAGGTATGAATATAGAAGTAAAGAGTTTAGAAGTGTTTGAAAATGGCTGCAGAAGATGATCAATGCTGTTTGCTACATGTTGATGTGAATTGGCAGTGAAAGGTATCCTATTTTGGTTTGAAGTTCAACTAAAGTAAAGTTGAAATATTGATTCAATTAGAACACAGTTAATATGCTGGATAAATAAAGGGTTGTTTACTGTTGTGTTTTGAATTAGCCAGAGGAGATTTGAACTCAGTTTGAAAAATATGAATGTTTTCATTTGTTATAAACCTCTTTTAGCTATAGAAATTCTGTCATTACGTTTGTGTTTTTAATTATTATTCATAAGGTAAATGCGTTCTTGAAGTTTCTTTTAGATTGTTTTGCTTTCTTTCGATATCGTCATAGTATGTTTATGTTTTTTGTATGTTATTCAATTATTGTTTTTAAGTTTAATATGTTCTCGAAGTTCCTTTTTGTTTGTTTGTTTGTGTTGTTTGTCATAATACAATTAGGTATTTGAATCATTATGCATTCGAAATCTTTTTTCTTTTAGAAAAGCAAAATAAAAATACAATAACAATAAAGAAATGAAACTCATGGTTAGATCATGATGTTGATGGTTGGTGAAGAACAGATTATCGATTTTAAAAATTCTGTCCAATGTAACTTCGGCACGAAAGAAACACAGTTGGAAGGTATCGATTTGTTTTCAATTCATATTTTGTAAAGTTATTCAATGTTTGGTTTTGTGTTCTGCATTATGTATTCCTTTTTTACACTAAAGTTACTTCTATTCTGCGTATACAATATATACTTCTTTGTTGTATTGCCATTTGTTTCTGCATTGAATCTTCTACATGTAAAAAGATGATTTTGGTCTGAAGTAGGGCATTTAAAGTGTTGCAATGTTTGCTTCACGTCTCCAGGGTAAAAAATAATTTTACAAAACCTTTTTTCACATTTATTATGATTTGCTTTACGTACAAGTTACTTTGTACTTTCTGTGTTTCAAAAAAATAGTTTTTGGTCAATAGTAGGGCATTTTAAGTATTGCGATGTTTGGTTATAATTTGCATCTCCATGGTAAACATTTTCATTCTGATTTGGTAAATAATTTTGCATGTGTTCTTCATTTTCATCTTCTGGCATAAAAACATGGTTTTGGTCAAAAGAGGGAATATGAGAATTTCGATGTTCCAATTTTTATTATTATTTTGATATTGATTCTTTTATGTCTCCAGGGGAAATTTAATTGACTAATCCTCTCTCTCGGTTCAACTCACATTGACTAAAACTGGTAAAAATTATTACCAGTTATGTTCAAACACTCTACAAACATGGGCAAACTTATCATTGCCAATTCTTCATTTTATTTTTCGTGAACTGGACGCATGCTGAACATGGGTGGCGAGCGACGCCGCCTGGGCGGCTAGTAAGATACTAATCCGCGTGCGTGTGCAACACATCTAATTTAGAGAGTGTTGTGTTTTTTGTTTTTTAAATGGTCAAAATCTTCTTAATCGTGGTCATAAAGCGGCAGTTAAATCACGCAAGACACATTCACGTTGGTATAATAGCACGTGGCATTTGACGTCAGTTTTTTTATGATCACGGGGAACCATTGCATTGCATCCCCAATCGAACGCGACGTTTTTGGGGAAATATCTCGAGAACCAATAGGGATAACTGACGTTTTTTTGGGGTCTGCGATACGGGTAATGGGGTCATGGAACATTTGGGCCTAAATTT